>VMDO01008135.1:0-45689 GCA_007922755.1 Pedetes capensis | reverse complement strand
AGGTTGGGAGCATTGGGGTACAGAGGAAGAGAAAGATCAGACTAAATTTATGTTATGCATAGCCTTGTATACTCTACCCTTCTGAGGATAGTTGTAGTGATAATAGTTGTACTAGAAGCAGTTTTAGGGGTGGATTTAGGAGACACGGGAGAATGTGTCTCTTAATGTGGGATTTCACTTATTTCCCAAATACAGTTAACAAAGTGGTTATTACCAAAGAGTTTTTTTCTCACTTGTAAGATAATCTTCTGTGCAATATCAGTATGTTTATCACTTCAAAATATTGTCAAAGTTGGAGTTATAATTAATCTCCTGGGTTACAGTCCTCTCTGTCATGTTCCTATTTTAAGTGTGGGCCACCATAACGGCGTTGATGTACTTGTATCACTATCATTTCTTTCACTCTTCATCTGTCTCCCTTTCTCCCTCTTTCTCTCCCTATCCCTCTCTTTTCATGGTTCCTGGAATCCAGGTGCTTGCATATGTTAGACAAGTGCACTATTACTGAGCTACATCCCCAGCCCGTTTTTATTTTTATTTAGAGATAAGGTCTTGCTAAGTTTCCCAGGCCTGCTTTGAATTCACTGTGTAGCCCAGGCAGGCCTCAAATTTACAGTTCTTCTCCCACACCCTCCCAAGTAGCTGGGATTATAGGTATGCACCAACAAGTCTAGCACTTGATTTTTTTTTTTAACTGGAGAAGAGTACACTAATTTTTCCTTTACTCTTAACAGTAGTTCTATTACCAACATTTACACTTTTCTCTTGATTTCAGAATGTTTTGGGATGATATTAGAAAATATGATATTATTTTGTGCTTAAACTACCTGGGTTCAAATCTCAGGTTTGCCCTTTACTAGGGCATGTCCTGGGTCAAGTTATTTATTCAATATCTCATCTTGCCTTACCTGTAAAATGGAGATTAGAACATATATATTTTACAGACATGTTGAGGACTAAATCAATTTATTAAGAAAAATAATGCCTATGGATAGTATGTGCTGAGTAGTTGTTATTCACTGTATTATAATATTCTCAGCTAACTCTAACAGACTTTAAAAGTAAAAAATCTTTTGTATTAAAAATTTCAGAAAATTCAATTTGAAAACTTACTTTTAGTTTGGAATTTGGCTCTTTCTGTTCTCTTCCCTTCGCTCAAAACTCTTTCAAACTGAACAATGTTATTTGAGCTTTACTGTGCATAAAGATTACTTGGGGATCAGGATAATATGTAGATTCTTACTCAGTTTGGAAATAGTCATCCTGAAATGTAGCCTTTCTAACAAGCTTACTCAGCCGTCTGCATGTAGCTTGTCCTCAGACGATACCTTGATTAATTAATTAAGTTACAGAATGTTCCATTAAATGATCTTCAATCCCTCTGTCAGTATATTATAAACACTTTGAGTATTTTTTTGACTGTTTAAAATATGCAAGGCTCTTTCTCAGACCATTTAAACAGTATCTTCAGCATTGGGATTCTGTGCTGCATCATCAATAATCGTCATCATCATTTTTTCTTTTACACAAAAAATATCCTAAGTCATTCTTAAGTGCAGCCAGCCTTAAGAGTCACCATTTTAGTGATTTGAAGGAGAGTTAGTAAGCTAATAAGCTCCATTTTATGTCTTCATTTACTTTGTCATCTTCTATTTTAAGTCCATTTCCTCTGTAGAGATGAAGTACAGCTGGTCAAAACTCTTAAACTGAAAGACACCTAATATGTTGGGCTAAAGTTTTCTTTTCACTAAATCAAGCTTAAAAAGTTGGACTCCATAAACTTTTCTTTAGTATTCCTGAAGAGGTTTTGAATCCCATCTTTTGGAGGGAAAGGAGTAACTTACTTTAACTATAGCCATACATCTCCAGAGGATGGCAATAGTTCTGAGAAATGTATTGAAAGAGAGTGTTATCATTGTGTGAACATCATGGTGTACTTAAACTAAGATGACTATGACTTCACTAGGCAATAGAATTTTATGAGACTACCATTGTATATGTGGTCCATTATTGATGGAAATGTCATTGCAGTACAGGGCTATCTATCATTTGTGTAGTTAATGTGATGTAGAGGACATGAGATAGGACCACTTGCTGTAAGGTAACTGTCACAGCTTTTCTTAGAATCTGAGATTTAATCATCAAATATTCATTCTTTGGCTCTTGGGTTTATATTTTTCAAGAACTCTAATTAAAATGTAAAAAGTTGTGGTAGGACTAATGATGCTATAATCCAGTGGCTAAAAATTGGCTGCCTGTTGGCAAACAGTGGCTTTAAGTGGGAACTAGATTTTTTTTTTTTTTCGGTGGTACTTGGTGTTGAACCCAAGGTATGCTTTGCAAGCACTCAACCACTGATCTGCATGCCCAGCTCCCTTTTTGATATTTTTATTTTGAGAGAGGGTTTCACTGCGTTACATAGGTTGCCTCTGGCCTCAAACATGTGATCTTCCTGCCTCAGCCTCCTTAGTCACTGGGATTACAGGCATATGCTCCACCACACCTGGCTAGGACCAGGTTTTGAAAATGTTGTATCTTCTTTTTCATTCTAATAGTCCTTCTCCCACCAGGCTTCTCAATTGAGTTTGATGAGTATACGAATCACTTGGAAACCTTATTAAAATACTTGATTCTGATTCAATATGCCAATAGAGGGCCTGAGATTCTGCATTTCTAACAAACTTCCAGAGGAGGCTAAAGCTATTGGTCCCCAAACCATATTTTTCTTCTCCCTCCCCTGTTTTAAGAACGACTGGTTGGGCTTGGATCTTCTGTTAGATCTGGGTTTGGGTGGTTGACTAGGAAGTGATCATAATATAAGAGTTTCTTACAAACCTGCCTAATTGTCTAGAAATATTCTGAGCAATTTACCAGAGGGGTATTCTCTTTCCCAATTTAATGCTGTCTTGGATGCAGAGGCATGCTGATCACGTGTAGTATTCTTGGAAATTCTGAAGCTTTCAATTAATTGTGTATATGTTTAAAGGAAACTGACTAATGGGGGATGTTGTTGTTAGGTGCGATCAAGTTGGTGTCCGACTTATAGCGACCCTACATACAATAGGCAAAACAGTATTGTTAGTGCTTCCCTGCTATTCATAGGGTTCCCAGTGGCTGATTGTTTTTTGGGAGTGGGTTGCCAGGTTCTTCTCCTGAGCCTACAGTACTGGGTGTTCCCAGGTGGTCTCCCATCCAGGTACTAACCAGTCCCAACCCTGCTTAGCTTCCAAGATCTGACGGGATCGGATGCCACAACGGTACGACTGCAGGCCAATAGAGAATAGGATAAAACAATGTGCAAATTAACATGATGAATTACTTGACTTCATTAAAACCTTTATTGCTCTTAATTATTGATTACTCTTGATGGTAGGGCTATCTGTGGATTTAAAAATGTATGTTGTTTGTTGGGCTGGTCGAGGCTGGTTTGATTCATAGCAACCCTGATTGCAACAGAACCAAACACTACCTAACACTGTGCCATGCCTGGCACTATTGCCAGGGCTTCTCTGCTATTCATAGAGTTTTCAATGGCTGATTGTTTTCAGAGTAAGCTGCCAGGTCCTTCTCCCAAGCCAACAGCTTACAGGCAGTTTTCCATCTAAGTATGACTCTGCTTAGCTTCTGAGACCTGATGGGATCAGACACCAGGGTAGTATAGCCACAGACTTAAAAAGTATATTTGGTTTGAATTTCATACTGATTGTATGAAATTTTGACAGTTTCATGTACTCAAACTTACCAAAAACACTGAGTCTTGCTTTTTGTTTTTGTTGTTAGGTGCTGTGCAGTTGGGTCCTACCCATATCAACCCTCAGAGGGTTTTCAGTGGCTGACTATTTCCCAGATTGATTCAATAGTGGATTGCCATGTCCTTCTCCCAATTTTGCAGTGCTGGGGATCAAACTTGGTCCTCAGAGAGTGCAGAGCAGCACTCTACCAGCTGAGCTAAAACCCAGCCCTGAGTCAAATAAATGGCAGTTTTTCTTAATGAAACTTTGAATGGAATCCAAATTTATGAGTTGTTAATTGCCCTTTATATCTGGATTTTTACATTACCAGGATATTACCAAGGCATACCTTATTATATGAATAAAAAGTTAAACTTTTGAGTAAAAGACAAATAGTTGCCAGCCTTTAAGATACTCAAGTCCCTCCTCTCTTCCTGGATCTTTCCCTTGTCTTTAGGAACCTAGCTTTGCAAAGGTTCTAGGTACATTCCTTTTGGCTGTTGATGCTTATATGAATGCTGTCCTTCAAATTTTAATTTAAGCTATGATAGGGAGATAATTTATCTCATTAGCTGGGGTGAGAGTTCACATGAAAAGTTAAAGATTCAGGGTATTCCTACAGAAGGATGAAACAAAACCCCTCAAAGTTGAGATCCTATACAAAGCATGTTGATTGGCATGTGGAGACCCTCACATGCACACAAACATCCATATTTGAATATTTATAGAAGATGATCTGTCAAATTACTGTTATTTTAATTTTCCAAGCCTGGCTGATTGCTGCAGTTGGATGTTAGTTGAATTCTAGATGAGGAACTGCAAATATGTTCTGTAGTGGGACATGATTTTGTCCTTGAAATTATTTGAAAGTTTCTGATTCACCGACTATTCCCTCCACCCCTTTTTCAAACTGTGAGGTCTTTGCCAAACCTTTGTGTTCTTTTTTGGGGAAAAATTAATTTAGGGTGATAACTGTAGGGATTTAATTTTTTTCTTCTACTAACTCTATTCACATTCAATGATCAGGAATTGTTTAAATAATTTTACCTGTTTCTCTAGCTTTTGCTTTCAAAGGAACTGTCCCTGGAGAGTAAAACTTAGGGCTATGTATCTCATTTGAATGTTTTTATACGAGCTATGTTTTATGTTGACAACAAAGAAAGTGAATATTTCTAGATAATTAGCATTTCTCTCTTCTTTTATCTCATTTTGAATAGCTGATAATTTTAGAGCTCCAGATTCAAGTAATACTATCTTCCCCTTAAAATACTTCCTGGTTTGGTCAGTATCCTTTGTTTTAGGGGAAGGAAGGTAAGCCATTTTCGCAGTATTGAAATAAATTTGTTAGTAAATAAATTTTTTCTCTTTTTAGAAGTATGGAACCCTTTACTCTTTAGTTCCCTCTCACCCAGAAAATATTTGTATTATTTATTGATGGGTATCACTGTTCCTCAATGGAGTGTACTGAGACTACATTATTTCAGCCCTGAAGATGATATGGTGACTTCCTCAAAGTCATGTGACAAATTTTGGAGCAGGATTATATTCTATGCTTGATCTGCTAGGCTATCTTGTCTCTTACATAACCATTGTCACCTGACTTGTTTGCTTTTACATATGCCTGACCCAACTAGTTAGTTGTAATTTTTTTCTTTTTTCTTTGGATGTTGTCATTTTTTTGTCTTTTATAAACTGACATAATTGAATTTTTGTTAGTTAGAAACTATATCAAGTACTAAATCTCAGATTTACTTAGATATTGACTTTGGGCTTTGAGGGCTGTGGGGTTTCAGGAATACATTTTACATTTTGAAAATGGAGAGTGGAACTTTTATTGTTGTGATGGTTATTCCTAATTGTCAATTTAATTGGATTTAAAAGTATCTAGGAGATTAGTCTTGCAGCTATACCACTGTGTCCTCTGATCCTATTGATTCTTGGAAGCTAAGCAGGATTGGGCCTGATTAGTACTTGGATGCCTGCAGCTGTAGGCCTGTGGCATCCGATTCCGTCAGATCTCAGAAGCTAAGCAGGGTCAGGCCTGGTTAGTACCTGGATGGGAGACCGCCTGGGAACACCAGAAGCTGTAGGCTTGGGAGAAGGAGCTGGCAACCCCCTCCCAAAAATCAATCTGCCGTTGAAAACCCTATGAACAGCAGAGAAGCACTGACAATAGTGTTTCCCCTGTTGTACAGAGGGTCGCTATGAGTCGGATACCGACTTGACGGCACCTAACAACAACAACAAAGTACTTGGATGGGAGACTACATGGGAACACCAAGTGCTGTAGGCTTGGGAGAAGGACCCGGCAACCCACTCCCAAATTACCATTCACAACTCCATGAATAGTAGAGAAGCATGACAGTTTTGTTTCATCTGTTGTATGTAGGGTTGCAATGAGTTGGACACCTACTCAATGGCACCTAACAACAACAAGGAGATTAGTAGAGCATAACTTTGAGTGTGTCTGTGGGAATATTTCTAGAGATAATTAGATCATAAGGGCTCTGACTTAATCAATAGATTAATCCCTCAATAGATTTATAATATGATGGCATTATTGGGAGTTAGTGAAAAGTAGGAGGTGGGGCCTTTGGAGGAAATAGGTCTCTAGGGGTGTGTCTTTGGGTTGTATCTTGCGCTAGTCCCTTCCTTTTCTCTGCTTCCTGTGTACAATGAAATGAACAGCTTTTCTCCACAGTAAGCTCCCACTGTCACAATGTTTTGCCCAAATGCATATAGCCAAGTGGCCATGGTCTGAACCTTCTGAAACTGTGAGCCAAAACAAATTCTTCCTCCTTTAAGTTGCTTCTGTCAGGTATTTAGTCACAGCTATGTAAAAATAACTAACACAATGGTATTCTTTTCTGTCTTTTACAAGCATCCATTTTCTTCCCATTTGACTACCTTTTTGATAGATTAATTTTTTTCTACATGATTTATATAATTTTTTCACCTATTACTACTTCTCCCCATCCTTTTTGTGACCATCTCCAAATCATTTCCCATATATCTTACCCTAATTCCTCATTATCTTCCTAGGAAAACTTATTTTTTAAATTCTGTGGCTGTCTTGTTGCTGAATAGCAGAAATATTAATAATTTGTTAAGATGTTACCTTATACCTAATTCTGTAAATGATTAATCATCTGTTTATTATATAAAGAGTTCAGAGATGTCTGTTTTACATAGTACATCATAGAGATGGAAATAATAAAATTTACATCCATATAAAATGAACAAACTGCTCATATGTTCTCTTGGGTCTGGCCATTCTGATATTCTTGCTATGTTTGAAGGCTTATTTTACAACAGTGCTTTCAGATTTCCTAAGGTGAATTAGATAGGATGTTTACATTAACTTATCTAACCAAGCATACTTTCGGCTAAGTGGGCTAATAATCAGTTAAAAGCTGGCTGCTGCATGCCTGTAATCACAGCTACGTAGAAGGCTAAGGCCAAAGGATCTCAAGTTTGAGGCCAGGGTCAGCTTGTGCAACTTAGCAAGGTCCTGTTTCAAAATTTTAAAAAAGTGGATGGTGTTGGTGGCTTGGGGTATAGCTCAGTGATAGAACACTTAGGTAGCATGTGGGAGGCCCTAGTTTTAACCCCACAGTACTTTAAACAAACAAAGAAACAATAGCTAAGTTAAAATTTAAGCCTATAATATAAAAGGTGAAAAGGTGTTTATCAGTGTGATTTGGGGAAAAAAAAAATCAGTACTTGCTATAAAAGCAGCAAACAGGGCTGGATTCCCAAGTAAATTTACTTTGATGAAGATTAATTCCATGGTAATAGCAAATTTTGGAGGTTGACATCCAAATGTCAAATTTCACATAAAAATGTAAAAGCTTTCTACATTTTTTTTCCTTCCAGAGGAAAGCCCTAAACTTAAACTTGTGTAGTAGGTATGATTATGCTATTTTAGGAATAAAGAATGGGTTTTGTTATTTAGAAAATTGAACAATAAGGATAACCAGTGAATTGCAGTACTTAGTGATAGATTTTTAGAAAGCCCTTATGGAAATTATAATTTTTATATGTTCATTCAGGAAATATTTTAATTTCTAGTAATTATGTGTATCTAAAAATATCCACATTTTCTTTGCTTCAGAAAGGAAGGATAAAGTGTATTGTTTAATAAGTTACATTTTGGTATTATAAGCACTATCATTAATCATATTCTAGGTAATTTATGTGCCATTGAGACATTCAGATCTCTATTGTTCTTTCCTTAATGGGTGCTACATTTTATCTTATCAATTAGTATAATATGAAGGTAAATAATGAAATTGTGTGTTTTTTGATGGTTTCTGGTTCAGCATGTAAGAAGCTTAGAAGTTATCACTTTTTCCTAACACATATAAAGCTGAATAAGTTGAAAAACGAACAACCCCTCTTAAAGCAATTGGAGGACCAAGGTCATAGGGCAAACTGCTGCTCCCAAATTGGAGACCCAGACAATTACGGAGAATCACAGCTTACCGTGGTAGAAACCTCCACAAGAACCAATTAACTTATTGTTGTTGTTGTTAGGTGCCATCAAGTCGGTAGCCGACTCATAGCAACCCTCATGGGGTTTTCAATGGCTGACTATTTCGGGATTGCCTTGGGGGTGGATTGCCAGGCCCTTCTCCCATTTTAGTGGTGCTGGGAATTGAACTCGGGACCTCAGAGACTGCAGCGCAGTGCTCTACCAACTGAGCTAAATCCCAGCCCCTAAGTAGGGAAACCTAAATTATAAGAATTACTGGAGACTTGGTGTGGAAAAATTTGAGGATTAAAGACTCCATCAGGACCCAGTCATAGGAGAGTCTCACACTTTTGTAATTTTATGTCCAGGATTCAACCAGTTCCTTACAGTGAATATCGGAGAAAACGAAATGAAACAATACTCTGATGCTTCTGCCTTGGAGGGGAATCATAATCATTTGAAATGTGTCCTATCATTCTGTTTTTAACAATGTCTGCTCTCAAGAAAAACTATTTTGTCAGATACTAGCCTTTTAGGGTTTTTATCAGAGCCTAACTAAACCTAGGTAAAGTACTGAACTCCTGCCTTTTCTGGCTATCCTGTTCCACCTACATTGAGAGAGAAAAGGCTGAGAAGTGCTTGTGGAGTTCATAGTTTAGGGGCACAAGTTTACTCAAAGTATGAGACCTAATCATAAGACACTAGAATACTTCTCCATCCACACTGTGCCACATTACTAAAGTCTTCTTTGTTATAATTCTTTTTACCCAATATGTCATGTTTAACTTCCAACTAAAAATGACAAGATACTAATAGACAAAACCCTCCCATAAACCAGAGACATGGTGGCTCATGCCTTTAATCCCAGCAATTTAGGAGGTGGAGATGGGAGGATTGCAAGTTTTGAGTCCAGAGGCAGCCTGTGGAATTTAGTGAAATACTATTTCAAAAAAAGTTAAAAATGGGCTCGGAGTGTGGATCAGTGGTTGAGTGCTTGCAAAAAGCATGTAATAGACCCTTGGTTCAACTCTCCAGTACCGGAAAACAAAAATCAAAAGAATCTTCCCACAGTTTAAGGAGAGACAACAGCAAGCATCAGAATCAGAATCAGACATGACAGGTATAATCCTAGTGGGAATTTAAAACAACTTGGTGGAAACTTAAAATAATTATAATGGGAAAAGTAGACAACATGTGAGAACAGATGGAGAATGTTAAGTGGAGAGATGGACGTTCCATGAAAGAATAAAAAGGAAATGGTAGAGTTAAAAAACATGGTAACAATCCAGGTCTGATAGCTCATGACTACAATCCCAGCATTTAGGAAGCTGAGTTAAGAGGGTCTTGAGTTCAATGCAAGCCTGGGCTACATAATCTATCTCAAAAACACTAAAAAACCCCCCAAAAACAAAAAACAAAATGTTAAACAGAGGAACAACATTGTAAAAGAAATGATGGTTATCTTTGATGGTCTCACTAGTAGAATTTTAAAATTTTGATTTAAAAGAAATACACATGTTTTTCTTTTCTTTTTTTGCAGTACTGGGGGTTGAACCCTGGGCCTCGTGCCTGCATGCTTTGCAAATGCTGGACCACTGAGCTGCATCCCCAGCCCATTGTTTTTACTTTTTGAGACAGAGTCTCACTAAGTTATGCAGACTGCCTCTGGTCTAGAACTTGTGATCCTCCCGCCTCTGCCTCCAGAGCCGCTGGGATTGTAGGCGTGCACCACCGGGATTATAGGCGTGCACCTCCGCGCCCAGCAGAAATACACATTTCTTTTGTCTCACATTTGGTGTAATGAGTGAAAGAGGTCTGGGGTTTTATATACTTACAAATGAAACCTAGCTGTACTCTCATTCCATGGCTCCTTGAAGTATCTCATACAACTTTTTGTTTTAATAGAACAAAATTTGAAGACTAATATTAAATCTTAATCCATTATAGCCTTGCTAATATTTGATAATTATTGACCTAAACTCTAGATATATCACTACCTTGTTATTCCTTTGAATGATTTGAAGAAGAACAGAAGTAGGTGAGAAAGGACAGGATAATTTATGAAGGGAGAGAAATCTCTAATTGGATTTAGAAGACTAGTAGAAGAAAACATTTTTGTCACTGGAGTTTAGGGCAAAGCCTCAATTCCTGGAATTAGGCTTGGCTGCCCTGCACCTAACAACAACAACAACAACAACAACCACCCCCCTGCCCCAATATGCCAATTAAAGAGATGAGTAAAGATGAAAAATAGAGAAAGGAGATTTAATTAATATGTATGTTGGGAAGAGAAACAGATAAAAGGAATTCAGTAATCCCACATCTGTCCTCAGGGAATTTACATGAGTTTTAGGAGGAGGGATTGAGGGTAGGGGAAGAAGTATGCATAATTAAGCAGTTTTGCTTAATTTGCAGATCAGAGCTTGATCCCAGTTCTGGTTTTAGAGAATGTTGCCAGTAACCTATCATCGCTGGAATGGTTATTTGGTGTCCTCATCAAATAGATGTTTATTGATTAAAGTTTCTCGAATCCAAAGTGGCTGCAGGTTTAGGACAATGGCTGGAGATCTTTCAATGCCTCTTCGAGATCTGGAACAGGACACTTTTAGATTCAAGTGAAGAGTCAATGCCTTTTAGTAAAGGCAGTTTATTAGTGCCTATCATACTTCTTGCTGGGATTTAGCTCAGTTGGTAGAGTGTTGCCCGACTTGATAGCACGTAACAACAACGTTTACACTTCTTGTGACAAATCGCTGAACTTTCTAAGGAAGAGATTAAAAATAACTTGATTTGATTTTTTTGTTGCTGTTTGAAATGGTGGTATTTTTCCCCTATTCTCAGAATCCCCTTTTCTTACTGCTTGTTCTTCCTTTTAGAGCTAGAATAGTGGAGAGCAGGATCATAAGCTTAAATTAGTGGAATATAGGAACATTAGGAGAGGGAGATGTATTTCAGCCTCTTACACTTTCATTCCTACTCTTTGTTGCTCAAGTTTGTTTTTCCATCATTTACATCTGTCTCAAGAAGAGTCTGATTCTTTGCAAAGCTAGTCTGATGACAAAAGGCGTTTGGTATTTTCCTACTGGGTTAATATTTGGGTGACATCTGTTTGCATGCTAAATGCTCTGCCATTATTGTAACCTGGCATTTATTAACTAGCCTCAATATACTGTACATTAATAAATATCCTAGTCCCTGCTCTAGAGGGAATATCTTAAAAAGAAGCTAATGGCAGAAAATAGCCTTTTCTCATATAGGTGGCTTCCTGGGAGCCTAGCAGTAAAGACCTTTGTTCAAGCATTGCAAAGTTACTGTGAGTGGTTAGGGCAGAATATGATAGTCTTCTAAAACAGGACCTTAAAAACATATGCCAGGTAGACTGATGATAGTGCCTCTAGAGGGAATAAACAACATAGATGTGATTTTCTCAAGGAATTAAAACTTCTCTTAAAGTTAGATCAATGAAATTATTTTCTCCTCTAGAGAATATAAAAACCAAATAGATATAAAACAAACAAACAAACAAACAAAAACCCCCAAACAACCCAACCAAATGATCTTCCCTCTTTAGATCACAGCAGTAGTGTTTGAGGACAAAAATCTATCAATATGTCACCCCAGGATTTCTGTCTTGTCTTAGTTGCTGACTAGATGTATTAAAAGCTTGTTGTTGTTAGGTGCTGTGAGTCAGGTCTGAATCATAGCAACCTCATAGGGTGTTCAATGGCTGATGGTTTCAGGATTGTTTTGGGGAGTGGATTGCTACATCTTTAATCTTAGTTAAGTCAAATCACTTCTTGCCTTGGTTTCCTCATCTTCGAAATGGAGATGATTCCTACCTTACAAGGCAATGATAAGAGCTAAATGAGGAAATGTGAGCAAAAATATGTTGCATGCCTGACATGTATTTAGCACGCAACAAGTGCTATTTCTCTTCCTTTCTTCTTTTGGCATCAGTGTTAGTGGGGAGAGAAGGGAAAGGGGTCCAGAGAAGGAAGCGTAAGTTTGGAGCATGGGCACAGGAGGCTGGTGGTAGGCAGGTCCTTCCCTCTTCTTGGCAGCATATACTTGCATTCATCTGTGTTTCCCTATATAAAAGAATTTATACAAAACACAGAAATATGAGCATAGAATGCGTTTATTAAAGATAGAGAACATAGACTTAGATGTAAAGATAGTACACATTCCTGACATGAAGGTGAGAAGTAGTGAAGGGCTTCTGCTGCCTAGAACTAAGGTACGGTGTGATCTTTACAGTGGGGTTTGAACCTTCAGGGGAAGGAAAGAAATATTCTACATTTGGGACCTGTGCCTGGAATGGAAATAGGTTAATGGATTCCCAGTGTCTTCAAAGGACTAGGCTCAGAGGCAAGCATTTCAAAAGGCATAGAAATCCAGGCAGCTACAGGTTTTCATAAGGGAGCAGAATCCACTAAATAGTATCCTTTTTGATTGCTGGGATTGGTATATGTTTCAATCATATCCTTCTCTGATGAATGTAGAAGTGAGGAATGATTTTAGTCCTATGCTTCCTTTTAGCAAGTATGCTCTTTGTAATAGCAATCCGGGAAACACTGACCTACCAGACCAAAACCTTTGTACCACAGGAGCTTAAATAGTCATCCTACTGGTGATTGGGAAGCACATGGCTAGAGTGGGAGGTATGTGCCTGCAGAGGCCTCTACTACCTCTCCTCTCCTCACTTCTCCCCTCCCCTCCTCTCCCTCCCTTCCTCCCTCCTTCTCTCTCTCTCTCTCTCTCTTTCTTTCTTTCTTTCTTTCTTTTTTTTGTGGTACTGGGAGTTGAATCCAGGGCCTCATGCTTGCATGCTTTGCAAGTGCTTTACCACTGGGCTGCACCCTCAGCCCGCTTTTTTAACTTTTTGAGACAGGGTCTCACTAAATTATGTATACTGCCTCTGGTCTCGAATTTGCAATCCTCCTGCCTCTGCCTCCCAAGTTGATGGGATTACAGGCATGCCCCACCGCACCCGGCTACTTCCTTTCTTCCTGCCTACTGTGCCCCTCTAACATCAGTAGTATGTGGATTCTAGTCATTGAATTCACTAGTTACTGGTTGTGAGATCAAATTATTTTGTCCTTTTTGAACTTCATTTTCCTTTAACATAATATCAGTGATGCTTATTTCATAAAGTGGTAGTTAGAGGTCAGTTCCTAGTATAGTCTAGAAGGTTTTTGTTGAATCTGAATTTAAATGTTAAATTGCTAAAAACTTATATGAATAGGTGAGTTTTGCTAGATAGATCTTTTGGATTTAAAGCCACAACTTTTTTTTTTTTTTAAAGGAATACATGGTTGTTGTTGTTGTTAGGTGCTGTCAACTCGTGTCCAACTCATAGCGGCCCTCATAGGGTTTTCAATGGCAGATTGTTTCGGGATTGCCTTGGGAGTGGGTTGCTATGTCCTTCTCTCATTTTTGCAGTGCTGGGAATTGAACTCGGGACCTCAGAGACTGCAGAGCAGTGCTCTACCAACTGAGCTAAATGCCAGTCCCAGAATACATGGTAGGTGGCATATAATGAGGGAAAGCAAATCTCAAGGTGCTTTTTGTGGGGGACTCTACAATGGCTTACTGCATTTACATTAAGTACATTTCATTCTGATAGTAGGGAAATTACAAAACCTTGAGCGCTTACTTGGAGGTTCTCATAGGGGAGGACAGCTACTTGTATACCCTGTGAGAAAAGAAGAGCCCTCTATCAGTGAAGTTCATTCTCTTCCACTAAGCATGCATGTTCAGGAAGAACATACATGGAGTGCTGAGGGATGAAGGGGACACCCATTTAGCAAGTCTTATCAGCTGAATCAATCTTGGTAATCAGGGAGGTGACTGATATCATTCCCTTGCATTCAGTAGTAGGGAAAATATGTACTCAAATGATTTATTTTTCACTCAGAATAGCTGCCTCTAGGAGGAATATATGAAGTTTGGAAGCCAGGCACTTCACCTTACTTATTACTTTGCTTTTATGCTTTTCATTTTTAAGTGTCTTCAGGTTTTACTGACATGTTGGTGTATAATAATGGTTTTGTGGGCAGATCTTGAAAAATTAATACTGAAAATTTTTTAGTTTGATAATTACAGATGAACTAATAAACCAATTTTAAAGTTTAGTTGGAAAATTAAGGCCAGGACACTTAAATGCATGGTATTAAATGAGTTATGAATTAAATCAATATTATTGAGTTTACCTAAGTGTTGAATCAATATAATATCTTTGGTATAGTCACAGAATAAAAATCAATATGTGTGTGGTATGTTGTATTGAAAAGTTGCAGCAATGAACTAAGGAGTTTGTATTTTTAAGAATGCCATAGTTACATGAATTTCAGTTAGATTTACTTGAATGTGAATCACTTTCATAAATAGCAAAATATCATTGTCTTTGTATTTTGTAGCAGTTGAACTAGTTTTTGTATGTACTCAGATGTATTTAAGTTTTACTATGTTTCTGAAGTTTGTTATTGTTGTTATGTGTTGTTGAATTAGATCCGACTCTTAGTGACCTTGTGTACAACAAAACAAAACAATCCTCAAAACTGCCATACCCGCCACTATATCAGGCTTCTCTGCTATTCATAGGATTTTCAATGGTTGTTTTGGGAGTGTATTGCCATGTCCTTCTCCCATTTTTGCTGCATTAGGTATCAAACCCAAGGCCTCAGAGAGCTCAGAGTGGCGCTCTATCAATTGAGAAATAATTTAGCATACTGTTTGAGAATCACTGGTAAGAATTCACAACTTATCATTTTATTTGGCATGTTGTGTCTCCTTACTATATACTTGTTAAGGCTTTTGAAAGTGTTGCACAACGTAGAGAATAGTCTTCATGCATAGTTCTTACCCCAAGGAGAAAGATTAAAGCATATAGAATCAAAACTGAATTGCAAAAACACTTTAGCACAAGCTTTGAGAAAATGGAGATGAACTTATTTGTGAATGTTAAATACATGAGTATGTTGATTTCACTCATGTTTTACGTATTTTTGTGATAGGCAAAGATTCTGCAGAGTTATAGCAAATGCATTAAAAGTACTGCTGAAGTCAAAATAACTGTTTTTTCAAATGTTATTTTTTTTGTATTGTGAATTTTTAAAGTCCCCTCCCCCAGATCTTTAAACATAAAACTGGTTAAGGATGGTGATGAAGCTTACTTGCCTACCAGGTGCAAGGCCTTGGGTTTGATCCCTAGCACCATAAAAATAAGTACATTTATTAAATAAATAAGTAAATAAAACCAAGTAAGACGAGTTAATACTTAGCTATAAACTAATTACACGTATGTGCTACTTAACAATAGAGCTATCTTTTGAGAATTGTCAGTAGGCAATTTCATTTTTGTACAGAATATCATAGTGTACACACACAAATGTATAGGATATAGGTCGGTAACATGAAATGGTCTCTTGATGCAATCTGGAGAGGCAGAAAACACACAGTGTGTGAGGTTGCTGCTGATGTAGCTTGACATACTGTTTTAGAGTTAGTTTTTTTTTTTTTTAAACACTTTTGTATGGGTCTAACAGACCTGAGCAAAGTATTTATGTTCTCCCTGTACATGCTGATTCTGTGCAAGCTCTCATCTCTTCAGTACCTTCTTAATAAGAGGCTTTCTTGTTGGGCAGTTGTAAGTGCAATTTTGATTCACTGAGTAGAACTAGATACAAGAGATATCCAGTCTCTGAGACCCAACTTTACTAGGTACGTTATGTTATTATTTTTTTGAAATTACTCTCCCATTACTCTCCCTCTGTTTTTATGTAATATTATGGTTCTTTTCTGCAGCCATAGGACCCTGGTATCTGATCTTGCCAATCTTGGAAGCTAAGCAGGGTCAGTCTGGTTAGTCCTTGGATGGGACATTACCTGGGAAAACTGGTTGGGTGCTGCAGGCTTGGGAGAAGGATTCAGGAGCCCATACATGAAAGACTCAGCCTTTGAAAACCCTATGAATAGCAGAGAAGCACTGACAGTAGTGCTGGGCATGGCACAGTGTCCAGTAGAGTTTCATTCTGTTGTACATAGTGTCACTATGAGTTGGACCCAACTTGACAGCACCTAACAACAACCAATTGTTTTGGGAGTGGGCTGTCGGATCCTTCTTCCTTGTCTGTCTTAGTCTGGAAGCTCAGCTGAAACCTGTCTACAATGGATGGCCCTGGTGGGGACTGAAATACTGGTGGCATAGTTTTCAGCGTGACAGCAACACGCTGGTCCCAACAGCAGGACAAGCTGACAGACATGAGGGTTAAAGTGTTGCCCAGGCTGGTCTTGAACTTGGGATCCTACTGCGTCATCCTCTGCAGCTCACTGGTTACTGGCCTGTGCCACCACAACATGCCTATAATGAAAGAATTCCTATCTAAATATGAACTTGGAACAAGGATATTTTAGGACCTGAAATGCCCAGTCTACTTCAAGAAAATCAAGCAGAGCCAGCAAAAAGAAAACAATGTTACATTTGCCCATGGAAGCTTGATTGGGAAACATCTTATCCATGCACTAAGTGCAAAAAGCCTGTCTGCTTAAAGTGTCCCAAATGCTATACAGAAATTGATACTAACTTTGAAACTTATTATTTTATGTTTTTTCCCTTTTATTTTGTTCCATAATTGAGTAGTGTTTCAGTTAAAAATGACAAGAAGTAACTTTGATTTTAAGTGTCAAAAAGACAGAGTCATTATACCAGAAAGAATTGGTGGATGATCAATTATTTCAAGAGACTGCGTATGATCAGGAACTAAGGGTACTCAAGAAAGAAGTGAAAGCTGCCTTGAAGGCATTGGTGAAACACAAGGCTCCTGAAGTTGATGGAATACCAATTGAGATGTTTCAACAAACAGATGCAGCACTGGAGTTACTGACTTATCTGCCAAGATATTTGGAAAACCTGGCCAACTAACTTGAAGAGATCTATATTTGTGCCTATTCCCAAGAAGAGAGATCCAGCTGAAGGCCAAAATTATTGAACAATATCATTAATATCACCTGTAAGTAAAATTTTGCTAAAGATCATTCAGAAATGACTGTAGCAGTATATAGACAGGGAACTGGCAGAAAGTCAAGTCAGATTTAGAAGCATGCATGGAACCAGAGACATCAATGCTGATGTCAGATGGATATTGGCTGGAAACAGAGAATACCAGAAAGATGTCTACCTGTGTTTTATTGACTATGCAAAGGCATTTGACTGTGTGGATCATTGCAAAGAAACATTGCTTGGTTTAATGTCAGGATTGGTATCCATCAGGGCTATATCTTTTCATTGTACCTCTTCAATCTTTATGCTGAGCAAATAATCCAAGAAACTGGACTTTATGAAGAAGAATGTGACATCAGAAGGAAGAATCATTAACAACCTGCATTATGCAGTTGACACAACTTTGCTTGCTGAAAGTGAAGGGATTTGAAGCACTTCCTGAAGAAGATTAAAGAATATAGCTCTCAGTATGGATTGCACCTGAACATCAAGAAAACAAAAATCCTTGCTACTGCAACTTCATGATAAATGGAGAAAAGAGTGAGGTTGTCTAAGATTTTGTTTTACTTGATTCTACAATCAACACCTGTAGACACAGTGGTCAAGAAATCAAAAGATGCATTGGGAAAAGCTGTTGCAAAAGACATCTTTAAAATGTTGAAAAGTAAAGATGTCACAGTGAAGACAAAAGTGTGCCTGACTCCTGCCATGGCATATCTCCAGTTGCATCATATGCTTGTGAAACCTGTATGTTCAATAAGGGAGACAGGAGAATGGATGGTTTTGAATTATAGTTCTGGAGATGAGTATTGAATATATCATGCCAAAACAAACCAATAAATTCAACCAAAAGAAGTGAATGAGAATGCTCTTTGGAAGTAAGGGTGGCTAGATTGTATCTTAACGTATTTTGGACCTATTGTCAGGAGGGACCAGTACCTAGAGAAGGCATCATGCTTGGGAAAGTGGTGAGTCAGTAAAAAAAAAAGGAAAGTTCCCTCAACTAGATGGACTGACACAGGGGCTACAACAATGAACTTAAACATAAGAAAGATTGTGTCTGTGCCACAGTGTTGGGTAGTGTTTTGTTCTGTTGTACACAGAGTTGCATTAAGAAGTCAGACCCAATTTGATAGCACTTAACAACAAAAACAACAATTTAATAAATTATAAATAAAGATTTTATTTTGTTTATAAGCTGTTAATGAATATGTATTTTGAAACCAAAACATACAAACTATTTTAAGAATGGTTTAAGTTAAAACAGCCACATACAACACAAAGAAGTACCTGTACATCCATAAAGAGCACATGGGTCTTAGTGACCTGATGTCACTGGTTATGTTCTGGATCAGGTTTGTCACTTGGTAAGTGATAATTTAAAAAGGACACAGTCTAAAATAATAGTAAAGGTGTAGTATAGTAAATACATAAGCCAGTAATATAGTTACTTATCATCATCAAATATTAGATAATGTACATAATTGTACATGATGTACTTTTATACAACTGGTAGTACAGTAGTTTGTTTACTGGGCCATTTTGTTATTGTTGTTAGGTGCTGTTGAGTCTCGTCCGACTCATAGTGACCCTATATATAACAGAATGAAACACTCCCTGACGCTGTACCCTGTCTGGCACTATTGTCAGTGCTTTTCTTTTGTTTATAGGGTTTTCAATGGCTGATTGGTTCTGGAGTGGATTGCCAGGTCCTTCTGCCTAGCCT
Organism: Pedetes capensis; assembly: GCA_007922755.1. Taxonomy (NCBI): domain Eukaryota; kingdom Metazoa; phylum Chordata; class Mammalia; order Rodentia; family Pedetidae; genus Pedetes; species Pedetes capensis. The sequence goes on along the minus strand of VMDO01008135.1, from coordinate 26,757 downwards.
GCAGCACCTAGTATTCCCAGGTGGTCTCCCACCCAAGGACTAACCAGCCCAACCTTGCTTAGCTTCTGAGATCAGTCAGGATCGGATGTCTGGGTGCTATGGCTGTAGACATTTACTGAGCCATTGGAATTTTTAATTCCATTATAATTTTAGGAGATCACCATTGTATATATGGTCTTTGTTGTTGTTGCGAAGTGCTGTTGAGTCAGTATCCGACTCATAGTAACCCTATGTACAATAGACGAAACACTATGGTTACTGCTTCTCTGGTATTTATAGGGTTTTCATTGGTGGATTGTTTTTTGGGCATGGGTTGCCATGTCCGTTCCCAAACCTACAGCACCTGGTATTCCCAGGTGGTCTCCCATCCAAGTACTAACCAGGTCTGACTCTGTTTAGCTTCTGAGATCTGATGGGATTGGATGCCACAGTTGTATGACTGCAGGCTGTATGTGGTCTATTATTGACCAAAATGTTGTTATATGGTACATGACTGTATCTTTCTGTTTTATTCTTAATAATTCAATGTTAAAAACTATTAGAATGGTTTTACATTTACAAAGTAGTATTTATGTAAATCTTAAGTGGCACATTTTCCTTCTTTTTTTATTGTGGTAAAACATACATAACAAAATTTACCATTAACCATCTTTAAGTGAACAACTCAATGGAGTTTCATTTTCATTATTCACATTGTTGTTCAACCAGCACCACTATCCATCCTTAGGACCTTTTCATCTTGAGCCAAAGTTCTGTACCCTTTAAGTAACTTTATCTGCAGCCCCTATTGTGACTAGTCTACTTTTTTTCTCTATGATTTTGACTATTCTCAATGCCTTTTATGAGTCAAGTGATAAAATGTATGTCCTTTTGTGACCGACTTACTTCATTTAGCATGAGGTCTTCAAGTTTCATCTATGTTTTAGTGTATCATATTTCCAAATATATATTCCATATGTATGATTTTGTGGCTTTTGAAGTTACATTGCTTACAGGATATAATTTACAGTGTAGTTTAAAGTTTAAGCAAAGTGTTAATTAAAAAATGATCTAGTTTACCTATTCTTTGTATCTTAAAGAATTTTCTGTAAATTGTGAGGTGGCTTTATGAGGAGTATTGTTCAGATTTATAGATAAGAAAAGGGGGCTCTTAAGATGCATTTGTCAAAATGGTCAAAGGAGTTCTTATAAGAACATTGTCTAAGCAAATGTTGATTGCAAGTGTGGTCCATAATCTTGCTTGTGAGATTCTCAGAGAAGCACAGGATTACAGAGGAGAAAATAGTAAGGTTAAACTCGAAGGTCATGCATACATTCTGACCTTAAGCACGGCTCAATACTATTTTAGTATATTTATTTGAAATATATCTCAAAGGTGATGTTTTCATGTGACATTCTTTACAGCATTTTTCTTGTTAGTTGTGTCATACTTCTTGAGTCTTAGCTGGCGAGACTTAAAGCTGGCAGGATCCCTGGGAAAGAGCTCTTTTCCCTTCTTATGTCCCCTTAATTTTCCATGTCTTTCTATCCTGCCTCATTGTGGCCCTAAAAAAGTCAAAGAAACGGGATTTCAGAGAGGTCAGTTAACTTGTTGGAGTCTTATTGCTAAATGTGGTCTTTCCTCCCCAGAATGTGGGCTGGCAGTGAGCGGCTATGGCCTGGGCCAGAATCAGAATGAGGAGGAAGGGGAAAGAAAGGAAGTCCGTGCTAAAGAGGAAGTGAGGAGGCTGGGGGCCATTGAGGATAGGGCACATGACAGAGACTGTGCTCCTCTGATGCCAGAAACAACCTGACCCCGGAGTCCTCTGTGGGGACTGAGGGTGCTCTCGGTCCTCAGGGTGTGATACTATTTCTGGGTTTCAGTTTTCTCTGGGCATGGCAGTTGCAAAAATAAAGGTTTTCTCTACTCACCCTCCTCTTCTAAGTTTTCAGATTTACTCATTTGCAGCTGCGGGAGTGTGACTGAGTTTCCAAGCATCATCTGTCTTCAGGATTCTTTAAAAAAAAATTTTTTTTTAATTAGTAATTTTTAATGTACAACATAATGGGTCTCATTATGACATTTCCATATATGTGTTTCATTGTACATTGCTGATGTTAACTTCCCCCTTACTCTCTCATGACCCTCCTCCCCATCCCCTTCCTCCCTACCCATGGCCAGTGGGCTCCTTTCTACTTACATGTCTGTCTTCAGGATTCTAGAAAGACTTCAGAAAGGTGTAAAGTGGTCCATTGGCAGCTGGCAGGGTAACTGGAACCAGGGCAACAGATGTGATGGAGGAGTACCTTCCACGAGCTCCAGGACTCCTCAGAGGGCACAGGCCTGCAGAGGGACAACCTCTCAGAGACCACTTGGAGATTATCAAATGGTGGAACCCCTTTTAAACTGTCACCAGTAGTTAGAGACACTACCTTAATGTTCCTGCCTACCCTGAGGAGTTCCCCTTCTTGGGACCTCCATGGACCTTCTGCCAGGTCCCTGCCTTGGTCATAAAAGTGAATTTTAGGACAATCAGTAAGAGAGTGAAGCAGCTTGAAGTTTATTAGATAAAGGTAAGGGATAGTACTTGCTTCAGAGTGAAGTATCAGTAAGAGTGAAGCAGCTTGAAGTTTATTAGATAAAGGTAAGGGATAGTACTTGCTTCAGAGTGAAGTGCTGGTGCATAGAAAGGGAGACGGACCTAAGGAGGAATCATAGTACACATTCCAAGACAGAATCATAGTACACGTTCCAAGACATGAACGCAGGCTTCTCAAGAGAAAGAAGAGCCTGTATTTGGAGAGTTCTTAATCCTTTTACTTCCTCATGGTGAAAGTAGAGGTCTTCTCACACCTTTGAAATGGAATGATGTTCTTAGCAAGTGATGCATGCTGCCAATTTCAAATTGAATTCAAATGCCATTACATATTAATGTTATTTAAAACATTTTGTTTAATTAAATTTATTTTAGTAACAACATTTCTGTTATTCTTCCACCGTTGTTGTTAGGTATTGTTGAGTTGGTGTCCGACTCATAGCAATCCTATGTACAACAAACAAAATACTATTGTTATGCTTCTCTACTATTCATAGGGTTTTCAATGGCTGATGTTTTCTGGGAGTGAGTTGCTGGGTCCTTCTCCCAAGCCTACAGCACCTGATGTTCCCAGGTGGTCTCCCATCCAAGTACTAACCAGGCCCAACCCTGCTTAGCTTCCAGGGTCTGACGGGATTGGATGCTACAGTGGTATGGCTGCAGGCAGTTCTTTCATACATAGTTGTAAATAAAGCCTGCTTTGGATACTTTTCATCTAATATTATTACCAGTCAACTGATGGATTAAAGTTAGTGTGACTCATGATTTATAATAACTGATTCTTTTTGGTACTTAGCTGATTCTTTTTGGTACTTCTGTGCCTCCTTGAAGGTTATTACTCCTTGTATTTTGGTGTCTGCCCATCCTTTGTCCCTTCTTCCCTCCCTCACTCCCTTGTTCCTTCCTTCTTTCCTTTCTTCTTTCTTGAATTTAGTATGACAACAAAAAATATAACTTTTACTGAGTGTGTAACTTTTTTTACCAATAAAAATTTGGCTTTCATTCTATCTATTGAGAAGCAGCAAGATGGTATAAATTTAGTACTACTCATTTCTTTTAAATTTCCCCCAATTAGTTGAAAAGCATTGACAATTGGAAGTAGAGCACTAACATAAATTGATGTGAAGTAATTGAGAATGTTTTAGTACATGTGAAATTAAGAGAAAAGGATGTATTTGGTGAGGAGCACAATGTCCCTAAGTCTTTTTTGTTTTTTTCTTCTTAAAGGATATGAAGTACTCATGAAAAGAATTAAATTAATGGATCTTGTGCTTATGGTTGACTCAGTTGGTGTCATGACCTTTGTTCTTTTTTTTGTTTTGTTTTTTGGCTGTATTGGGGAGTTAAACCAAGGACATCAAACATGTTAGGCAAGTGCTCTGTCACTTTGGTTTTCATGTCATATATATATTTAAATCTACATTCTGGATATGAGAGAAAATATGTAATACTTATTCTTTTTCTCCTTTACTCTCCCATGTTAGCCCCTTCCTTATAGGACCCTTCCCCCAAAATAGCCTCCCTTCTATTTTCATCACACACAGACACAGACACAGACACACACACACACACACACACACACACACACACACACACACACACACACACAAAATCTATAGTCCACATATGAGAGAAAAAAAACCTGTCTTTCTGAGTCTGGTTTATTGTGCTTAACATGATGATCACTAGTTTTATCCAGTTTCCTGCAAATGTTATAATTTTATTCTTCTTTATGGCTGAATAAAACTCCATTGTGTACATATACACCATGTTTTTAAAATCCATTTATCTGTTGATGGATATCTAGGCTGATGCCATAACTTGACTGTTGTGAATAGTGCAGGTATCTCTGTGGTGTAATGATTTAGAATCCTTCAGGTATATATCTAGAAGTGGTATAGCCAGATCATGTGGTAGTTGTGTTTTTAGTTTTTTGAGGAACCTCCACAATGATTTTCTTAGTAGCTACACTAACTTAAATTACCACCAACAGTGTATAAAAATTCTTCCTTCCTCCCCAGACCTTGTGAGAATTTCTTTGCTGTCTGAACTGTAGCCATTCTAATTGGAGTGAGATAGAATCTTAGCATAGTTTTGATTTGCATTTCTCTGATGGCTAAGGTTGTTGAACATTTTTTTTCATATATTTACTGGCTATTTACAGTTCATTTGAGAATTCTATGTTCAGTTCATTTGCCCATTTTTTGATTGGATGATTTCTTTTTTTTTTTTTTTTGGTGTACAATTTACTGAGTTCTTTATATATTATAGATGTTAACCCCCTGTCTGATGTATGAGTGACAAAGATTTCTTTTACAGGCTATTTCCTTTGCTGTGCCTTTTAATTACATAATTAATTAAAAGCCTTTTAATTACATGCAATCGCATTTGTCAATTCTTGCTATTGTTTCCTGAGCTATTGGAGTCCTTTTCAGAAAATCCTTGCCTATACCTATGTCTTATAGTGTTTCTGCTCTGTTTTCTTGTATCATTTTCAAAGTTTCAGATCTTGCATTCAAGTTTTTCAGCCATTTTACTCTGATTTTTGTATAGAGTGAGAGATAAGTGTTTAATTTCATTCTTCTATATGTGGATATACAGTTTCTCAGCACCATTTGTTGAAGATACTGTCTTTTCTCTAGTGTACTTTTTTGGCACCTTTGTTTAAAATCAGGTGACTGTATCTGTATGAGCTTATTTCTAGGTCCTCCATTCTATTTATTTAACTGGTCTATGTGTCTGTTTTCTTTGTTGTTGGGTTTTTTGTTTGTTTGTTTGTTTGTTTTTTGCAGTACAGGGCAATGTTGAACCTAAGGCTTCATGCAAGGCAAACATTCCATCACCAGGTGAAACCCCAGTCCCTTTTTTCTTTTTTATTTTAAGACTAGGTCTTGCTAAGCTGTACAGGCTGCCTCTCAACTCAAACTCATGAACTTCCTGTACTAGCCTCCCAAATTACTGGGATTACAGGTGTGCTCCGTCGCATCCAGTTTAATATATCTGTTTTTGTGCCAGACCATCCTGGTTTTGTTACTGTGGCTCTGTAGCATATTTTGCAGTCAGGTATTATGATAACTTTAGCATTGCTCTTTCTGCTCAGGATTGCTATAGCTCTTTGGGATCTTTTGTGCATCCATGTGAATTTTAGGAGTGTTTTTTCTATTTCTGTGAAGAATGTCATTGGAATTTTGATGAGAATTGCATTGAATCTATAGATCACTTTTAGTAATATGGACATTTTTACAATATTATTCTACTGATTGTGAGAATGGGAAGTCTTTCCATCTTCCAATATCTTCTTCAATTTCTTTCTTCCATGTTTTAAGGTTTTCATTGTACATGTCTTTCACTTCAACAAAGGCATTTTTACTCTAGCATCAGAATTGTACATTGGAAACCTGAAGAAAAAATACCAAAGACATTTATAACCATAATTTACATAAATCTGAGATGAGGGTCATTGTTGAAATTATATGAAAAGATTACAAATGCATTAATGACAAATGACAGCAAAATGTCCGAATTTGATTCCATCAGTTTTTATTATTTTGCTCACTATTTTTAAAATGTCTTTAAAACTTGCTGCTTGAATTTGGTGTAGCAAAAGACTATTCACTCTTCAATTTCTTGGTAACTGATATAAAATTCAGATTTCATAAGGTATTTTAGGTACCAGTGACTGTTCATTTGTGAGAGAATTCATACTGATAGCAGTTACTAGATCTATTTCCGAAAGCTGCTTTTGTTTTCGTTCTGTAATTGCTACAGCGAAGAATCAGCTGTAACATCACTTAGGTAATATACATACACTATGTTTGTTTCATCCTCCTAAATCGCTTACCATTGAAATGCCAGTTATATTTGTTACTTTGTTAGTGTGTTCCCTTATAACTCCATTCCTGAAGGGCTCTGTCATTAAGTAGATTTGCCTATAAATCTGGACTCCTGGTTTTGTGTTCTTATCTAAGTACTTAACCTCTACTGGTTTATCTGATATTAGGATAGTTGAGTAGTTGAGTCAACCTTGGAGCTAGTTTGTGAGGATTTGAATCTTAGGCCTGCTACTTACAAACTTTGTAACTTTGAACAAGTTACTACCTTTCCTGTCCCCTCTTTGTAATCTGTAAATGTTAATATTTTTCTGTAAAGCATTTTGGGTAAACCTGGCACATAGTAAGCGCTGAATGAATGTTTGCTGTTATTATCCTTTATGAGAGTAAAGCAGGTATGTTTGTGGAATAATCGTAGATCTAAGATTTGTAACAAAAAAGAACAAGCTGTGAAATGCTTTGATTTGCTAATTGGCAGAAACACATAAAATTCCAGCATTCTGTTAGGTAAATTTTATAAAACAAATGAGCTTTTTAATCCCAGATGATGCAGAGATATGGTAGATCAAGAATCCTATCCAATCTGACTTCAGGATTATAAACTTTGTATAACCATTTGTTAACAGTGTAGTTTGGAGTTGGCCACACTCCACAGATGGTCATGGAAGTAAAAGCAGTTATTGGGGAGAGTTTGCAGCTGTGTTAGATTAAGGATATGATATAAAACTTCTCCCAACACCAGTGGTGGTTTAGAAGCTGTGAAAAATAGATAGGGAATCATGATGGCAGGCTGCCCCTGAAATCCATTTTTGCTTTCCTGTCTAGTAGTACAATTGCCACCCTCTACACACACTTTTTAATTTTTAACTTTAGCTAAACATGTTGATGCCTGGAAGAAACAACTTTATTTCCCAGCCATGTGGCTAAGTTTTGATAAATGAGATAAAACCAGAAGTAGTATATGTGTGCTTCTAGAAGGCACCGACTCAGCTGGGGGAGACCCATTTTTGCCATTCAGTTTTCTTCCCTTTTTTGACCTTTATTGAAAGCAAAATAATTGGAGTTTTAACAATTACTTTAGGTCATGAGATGATCTTGAGGATGGAAGCCAGGTACCAAGAATGATGGAAGAGAAAGTTAAAAGTGTGGGTCCCTGAGGACCCTGTATAGCATTTTACCTGTCTCCAGATGTCTTTTATGAAAGGAAACAAATATATATCCTCAATATGACTTAAGTTGCTGCAATGTTGAAATGTGTATATATATATATATATATATATATATATATATATATATCTCCCTATATAGAAAGGAAGAAGTATAAATAATAAAGCATAGAATAGTTATGATTATGGGGAAAGAGGCCTGCAGCCGTAGCCCTGTGGCATCCTTATCCCATCAGATCTCAGGAGCTAAGGTGGACTGGGCCTGGTTAGTACTTGGATGGGAGACTGCTTGGGAATGCCAGATACTGTAGGTTTGGGAGAAGGACCCAGCAACCCACTCCCAACAATCAATCCACCATTGAAAACCTTATGAACAGCAGAGAAGCACTGGCAATAGTGTTTTGCCTGTTGTATGTAGGGTTTCTGTGAGTTGGATACCTACTTGATGACACCTAACAACAACAACAACAATGGGGAAAGAAGATATAAGGAGAATTGGAGAGTAGCATAAATGATAAAGGAATGGAAAGATTGTAGATCTACTTTGCTCATGCTGGTAGAACTAGGAAATTGTATTAGACTAAGAGGGAGTATGGAACTTTTTATATTACAGGAAAATGTTGAATAATTCAGTGGCATTTGTACAACTATTTATCAAATTACACTTTATTGGATATTGGTTGTTTAGGGAAGCTGGTGATATTGATAGGATGCATAGTTTTCCATAGGTTATGTTCATTGTTTTGTTATACCATTGTTAAATGAAGAATTTATAACTTCGTAGATTTGGGGAGATACATTCGTTCTTATTAATGACACTTCAAGTGTTTCCTTTCAAAATTTTGAATTTATAAATTTGAAAAAATGTTACAAAGTATTGGATTAGGAATTTCTTGTGGAAGAAGTTGTGCCTGCACAGAAAATGCTTAAAATTCTTTAACTGTTTGATATAAAGATCTGTAATCTTCAGGGCTCTTCAGAGAAACAGAAGCAATATGAAATAGGTAGGGAGGTAAATAGGTAGGTATGTATAGAGATAGATAAGTGGATGGGTGGATGGATATGTAACAGGAGACTTAAATTATGGGAATTGGTTCAGGTGGTTATGGAGACTGATATGTCCTACCATATGCCATCTGCAAGCCAAACAATAAAGCCACTGGTGAAATTCTGTATGAGCTTGAAGGACTAGGAACCAGGAGAACCCAAAGTGTAACTCTAGTCCAAGGTAAAAACCCTAGGGAAGGTCTATTCTGCTGCTGGTGGAAGTCTTGGAGTCTAAAGGACCAAGAACCAGGGACTGTAATTTCTGAGAGCAAGAGATGGGTGTCCCAACTTAAGAAGAGAGAGAAAATTTGCCCTTTCTTGTTTTTTTTAAATTCTATCCAAATGGGCTTTTAACATACTAAACAATGCTTACTCCCATTGGTACAGGCAGGTCTTTACTCAGCCTACTGATTCAATTGCTTATCTCTTCTAGAAATACTGCCATTGATACAGTCAGAAAACAATATTTTACCAGTCAAATTGACATAAAATTAGTCATAATAAGATATTCTGGTTATAACCCAGAAATCACAGAAATATTAAATTGTCATGTTGCCTGTCCTTGTATTAAAAAGTACATACAGAAGGAGATTTTTTAGCTTCCTCCCTATTTCATATATATATATATATATATATACACACACACACACACACATATATTTATATATACATGTATGTATGTATGTATATATGTATGAATGTATTTATTTATTTATTGTTACTAGGTGCTTGAATCTAGGCCCTTGAGCATACTTTGCAAGTGCTTTACCACTGAGCTGCACCCCCATCCCCTTTTTTATTTTTTATCTTGATACAGGGTCTCACTAAGTTAAAGGCTGTCTCTGGCCTTGAACCTGTGATCCTTCTGTCCCCCCTTCTGAGTTGCTGGGATTATAGGCCTGTGCTACTGCGCCTAGTTTGCTTCTAGTTCTTAAAGTCATAAAGTTCTTCTTAATAACAATAACAACAATAATAATAGCTGTCATTGATTCTAGTTCTGCCACATACTGGTTTTAGGAGTTTGGGAAAGTCATTTTATCTCAATGTACCTTAGTTTCCTTCTCTAGAAAATGGAGATACTAGTACCTACTTTATAAAGATGTTGAAAGGATTAAATAGTGTGATAATTGCAAAGTATAAGAAAAGTTCCTTGCATTCAGGAAACATTATATAAATGTAGCCATTATCATTATGCTTAATGATGATGCCAACATGATAGGAATTTTCTGTAATTTCAAAGACAAAAAATTTAAGCTCAGAGAAAGATGCCCTGCTTAATTTTTTATTGGCCCATTTCGCATTGTTACTGCCAGAATTTAGACCTAGTTCTAACTGATCTCAGAGCTAAGGTATCATACTACTTCCCAAGAGCATCAGATCCCTTTGTGTTGTACCTTTCACCTAACAGTATGTGTATTCACTTTTAACATTTTATTTTACTTGTTTATTTATTTAATTTTTTTTGTGTGTGGTATTGGAGAGTTGAACTCAGGCCATTCTACATACTTTGCAGGTGCTCTATGACTGAAATTCACTTCAGTTCCTGCTTTTTAAATTTTTTTTCTTGAGACAAGGTCTCACTAAGTTATGCAGTCTACCTCTGGCTTCAAACTTGTGATCCTCCTACCTCTGCCTATCTAGTCGCTGGGATTACAGGTGGTGTGTGCCACCGCACCTGTCCATTTTCAACATTCTAAATTGATCTGTAATATCTCATTGGTGTGTATGCCATAACACCTATCTTGTCCATGTATTAGTGAATCAAAACACCAGCCAATGATACCATTATGATATTTTTCATAAGGCAGTAGTGAAGATTAGCCTTCAAAGGGGTCTTGTGCCTCTTATATGAAGATTGAAATGTTTATTACACTTGTGAATATCTCCTGTGGAAAATTTTGAATCCTTGACTCTGTACTTTTTAATCTTGTTCTTTAGAAACAGTTCTCTGGAAAGATTGTGGATGTTTATTCATAATTTGTATTGTATATGACTTCATTTTTTCACAATAAATTTATCTCTTCATATTAACTTAAACACAGAAGTGTTTAAGGACTTCACAGTTTACCAAGAGCTAGCTTGAATGCAAGTCTTTGTTTTGAAATTATATTTGATGGATTTCTTTCTGAGCATCTACTTTTAACATTTTTTGTACATAAAAATAAATAAGCAAATGGAAATGACAGAATCTTAGTTCTAATTCTTCAAAGGCTTGATTTTATTTTGACTAAGATTTTGACTATTGGTATTAAATATGTGTAAACTTGAGTAATAGTTACACATTATGTTATTCAACAAATATTAGAAAAGGGCTTGTTATATTTTAGGTGCTTTGCTCTAAGTACCTGCTATATTTATCTACGACTTTTGGTATAAGAAATGAGCCAATAAATGTGACAAAGAACAATGGGTGATGAATAAAACTTCTAAACTTAAAAAGAGAACGGTGTAGAAGTGGGAGTACTTCCTTAATAAGATAAAGTGATGTAGCATTCTTATAGGGTGTTGTAGTCATTCATTCTTGCTTTTTGGGTCCCAGTTTTGTTCTGGAAACTACCTCAGTGATAAATCCTGATTAGTCTAAGTTAGTGATAGTAATCCTGTTCAATTTGTCAGTGATTGATTTTACAAGGGACAAATGACTCAATCTTGGCTAATAAGATGGAGAGATCTGCTGGGGAGTTTGTTTTAAAATTGGTGTATATTAATTATACAAAGTAATGGGTTTCAATATGACATTTCCATATTCACCACCTGCATACCCTTACTCATCTCTTGTCCCTCCTTTCCTCTTTCCCCTTCCCCATTCTCAACAGTCCCCCTTTTACTTTCCTGTCCTTTTTCCTCCACTCTCAGTTACACGTATGAGATAAAACATGAGCTGCTTGTCTTTGTGAGATTGGCTTATTTTATTTCATATGATGATCTTGAGTTTAATCAACTTTCCTGAAAATGACATAGTCTGTCCTTATTTCTGACTGAATAAACTTCCTTGTGTATATATACACACCACATTTTCATTATCCATTCATCCATTTTTGGGTATCTATACTGATTTCATAACTTGGCTATTGTGAATAGTACAGGAATAAACATAGGTATGTATCAGACGACTTTGATTCTTCTGGATATATACTCCAACGTGGCATAAATATTTTTAATTTTTTGAGGAACCTTCAATACTTATTTCCATAGTGGCTGTACTAAATTGCATTCTCACCAACAGTGAATAAGAATTTCCTTTTCCCCACATCTTCACAAATTCTAGAGTGAAGAGATAGCCTCTTCACTTATAATCTTCATTTGTTCTTTTTTGCTTTCTTGATGAGAGCATTCTGACTGGTTTAAGATGGAATCTCTTTGTAGAGTGCTCCCCCCCCCCATACTGGGGAGAGAGATCAAACCCAGAGTGTCACAGGTGATAAGCAAATGCTATACCTTTGAGCTGCACCCTTAGCACTTTTTAAAATTTATTTTGAGGCAAGGTTTTTCTAAGTTGTATGTTCTGCCCCTGACCTCGAACTTGGGATCATCTTGCCTCAACCTCCCAAATCACTGGGATTACAGACATACATCACCACACCCAGCTTCAATGTAGTTTTTTTTTTTCCTCCACTAGCACTTGGGGTTGAATCTAGGGCTTCATATATGCTAGCCATGTGCTTTATCACTGAGCTGCACCACAACCCACTTTTTATTTTGAGACATGGTCTCACTAAATTGTTCAGGCTGTCTCTAGTCTTGAACCCATGATCCTTTTGCTTCAGCTTCCCAAGTTGTTGGGGTTACAGGTGTGCAGCACTCAGATTACATGTAGTTTTTATTTGCCTTTCCCTAATGGCTAAGGATGTTGAACATTTTTTCATGTATTTATTGACCCTTTGTACCTCTTCATTTGAAAAGTGCCTGTTCATTTCATTTGTCTGTTTAGTGACAGGATTATTTCTTATTTCAGTATTTGATTTTTTAAGTTCTTTGTGTACTGGTTACACTCTGGAAATTATTTCTTTTGCTGTGCAGAAGTCTGCAGCCATAACACCTTAGCATTCAATCCAGCCTGATCTCATAAACTAAGCAGGGTCCTCCTGGTTAATCCTTGGATGGGAGACTGCCTGGGAATACTAGGTGCTGCAGGCTATGGAGAAGAACCTGGCAATTCACTCCCAAAACAGTCCACAATTGAAAACCCTAGGAATAGCAGAGAAGCACTGACAATAGTGCCAGGCATGGCACAGTGTCAGGGAATGTTTTGTTCTGTTGTACATAGGGTCACTATGAAGTGGAAAAGACTCGACAACATCTAACAATAACACGCTGTGCAGAAACTTTTTAATTTTATGCAATCCCACTTAACCAATCCTTGCTATTGTTTCCTGTGCATTTAGAGTCTATTCAGAAACACATTGCCTATACCTATATCTTAAAGTGTTTCCCCTATGTTTTCGTGTGTGTGTGTGTGTGTGTGTGTGTGTGTGTGTGTGTGTGTGTGTTAGGTGCCATCAAGTCATTCTGACTCATAGTGGCCCTCATAGGTTTTCAATGGCTGATTGCTTTGAGATTGCTTTGGGAGTGGATTGTCATGGGAGTGGATTGCCACATCTTTCTCCCATTCTTGCTGGTCCTGGGGATCAAACCTAGGTCTTCAGAAAGTGAAGAGCAACACTGTAACAACTGAGCTAAATAAACCCCAACCCACTATGTTTTCTTCTACAGTTTCAAAGTCTCAGGTCTTACATTGAAGTCTTTGATCTATTTTGAATAGATTTTTGTTTATTGCAAGAGACAAGGATCTAGTTTCACTCTTCTGCGTGTGGATAGCCAGTTTACCCAGCACCATTTGTTCACAAGTTTGTCTGTTCTCCAGTGTATGTTTTTGGCCTTTGTTGAAAATCAAGTGGCTATCATATGTGCTTTGTTTGAGGGTCCTCCATTCTATTCCACTGGTCTGTGACCAGTGGTTGTTTTTGTGTCAGTACCATGCTATTTTCATTACTGTGATTCTGTAATATGGTTTGAAATCATATATTATGATACCTCCAACATTGCTCTTTTTGCTCAATATTGCTTTGGGTATTTAGGGTCTTTTGTTCTTCTGTATGAATGCTAGGAATTTTTTTTTTCTGTTTCTGTGAAGAGTGTCATAAGAGTTTTGATGGGAATTGCATCAAATCTTTAGATTGCTTTTGGTTATATGACCATTTTCATAGTATTAATTCTGCTGACCCATGAATGTGGGACTCTTTCCACCTTCTGATTTTTTTTCAGTGCCTTATAGTTTTCATTGTAGAGGCGTTTAACACCTTTCTAAATTTATGACTATGTATATTATTTATTTTGAGGATAGGATGAATTGGATTGTTATTCAAATTTCTTTTTCAGTGAGATCATTATTGGTGTATAGAAAAGCTTTTGGTTTTTGTGCATTGATTTTGTATCTTGCTACTTTACCAAAAGTGTTTATTAGATATCAGATCTAAGAATCTTCTAGTGGAAAGTTTACTGTCTTTTAATTATAGGATCTCATCATCTTCAAATAGGGATAATTTTATTTTTCCTTTACTATTTGTATTACTGTTATTTTTCTCTCTTGCCTGCTTGCTCTGGCTAATAATTCAAGCACTACTTCAGATAGGAATGGAGAGAATGGAAACCTTTGTCTCATTTTAGAAACACAAAAGGCTCTGAATAGCCAAAGCAATCTTGAACAAAAAGAGCAACTAGATATCATAATATCTAATTTCAAACTATATTACAGAGCCACAGTAATGAAAATCGCATGTTACTGACACAAAAACAGGCACACAGACCAGTGGAATAGAATGGAGGACCCACAGATAAACTCACAGAGGTATAGCCATTCTATTTTCAACAAAGGTACCCAAAACATAAATTGATGCCAAAAACATACCCTTATCTGATTTCAGAGGAAATGGTTTCAACTTTTCCCCCATTCAGTATTCTGTTGGATTTAGATTTTTAATTTATAGTCATTATTATGTTAAGGTATGGTCCTTCTATTCCTAATTTATTCTAGGCTTTTATCATGAAGGGATGTTGAATTCTGTCAGAGACTTCCACTACATCTATTGAAATGATTTATGTGATGTTTGTACTTCTTCTATTGATGTGCATTTGCATTTGATTCTATTTATTGATTTGCATATGTTGAACTATCCTTGCATTCCTGGATGAAACCAACTTGATCATGGTGTATGATCTTTTCACCATGTTGTTAAATTCTATTTGGAATTAATTTATTGAGAATTCTGTGTCTGTATTCATCAAAGGTACTAGTCTGTGGTTTTCTTCTTTTGTTGTATATGTATCTAGCTTTAATAGCAAGGTTATGATGGCTTTATGGAATGAATTTAGATGCATTCTCTCCCTTTCTACTTTGTGGATTAGTTTGAGGCTCACTGATGTTAGGTTTTCTTTAAAGAATTAATCAATGAATACATCCAGTACTAGGGTTTTCTTTATTGGGAGAGTCTTTATCATTGCTTCATTTGCTTTCTTATAGATCTGTTCAGATTTCTTATATCCTCTTGGTTCAGTTTTGGCAGTTCATATGTGTCTAGAAATTTATTTATTTTAGACTTTCCAATTTATTGGAGTGTACTTTTTCTTTCTTTCTTTTTTTTTCTTTTCCTTTCCTTTCCTTTTCTTTAACCAACTTCCTTCCTTCCTTTCTTTCTTTTTTTTTTTTTTTGCAGTACTGGGGGTTGAATCCAGGGCCTTGTGCTTGCATGGTTTGCAAGTGCTGTACCACTGAGCTGCACCCCCAGTTTATTTTTTTAGTTTTTGAGACAGGGTCTCGCTCAATTACGCAGACTGCCTCTGGTCTTGAACTTGCGATCCTCCTGCCTCTGCCTCCCGAGCTGCTGGGATTGTAGGTGTGTGCCACTGCGCCTGGCCTAAGTCTACTATTTTAAAAATATTTTATAATGATCCTCTGGATTTCAGTAGTATGTTAACATCCTGATTTATCTATTGGGTCTTCTTTATCTTTATTTTGGTTGGCTAGAGGTTTGTCAGGGCAGCGATTTAGCTCAGTTGGTAAAGCACTGTGCTACAGTCTCTGAGATCCTGAGTTCAATTCCCAGCACCGCAAAAATGGGAGAAGGACCTGGCAATCCACTCCCAAGGCAATCCTGAAACAGCCATTGAAAACCCTATGCGGGTCGCTATGAGTTGGATACCAACTCGACCGCACCTAACAACAACAACAACAACAACAACAACAACAACAACAACAGAGGTTTGTCTGGGCTGGGATTTAGCTCAGTTGGTAGAGTGCTGCACTGCAGTCTCTGAGGTCCCGAGTTCGATTCCCAGCACTGCAAAAATGGGAGAAGGACCTGGCAATCCACTCCCAAGGCAATCCCAAAACAGTCAGCCATTGAAAACCCTATGAGGGTTGCTATGAGTCGGATACCAACTCAACGGCACCTAACAACAACAGAGGTTTGTCTATTTTGTTTATCTTTGCAAAGAACCAATTCCTCATTTCATTAATTGTTGGTATTTTTCTTTTGGTTTCCATTCCATTAACTTCAGTTTTGATCTTTGTTACTTGTTTCTTTGTAGTAATTTTGGGTTTGGCTTGTTGCTTTTCTAAGACCCTGAGTTGGGTTTTTTATGTTCTTTACTGAAGATCTTTGATATTTTAATGTAGACATTCTTACCTGTAAACTTCCCTCTTACAACTGCCTTTGTTTTCTTCCACAGATTTTGTTTAGTGGTGTTTTCATTTTTATTTGGTTATACGAAGTTTGTAATTTCCCTCGATTTCTTCAGTGACCTAGCAG
The DNA here is from genome assembly GCA_007922755.1 of Pedetes capensis. Lineage (NCBI taxonomy): Eukaryota > Metazoa > Chordata > Mammalia > Rodentia > Pedetidae > Pedetes > Pedetes capensis. The sequence continues at coordinate 10,330 of VMDO01008135.1, read as the reverse complement.
TCATCTAAGAGCATATCATTTAATCTCCATGTGTTTGTGTATTTTCTGTAGTTTCTCTTGCTATTGATATTTAATTTCATTCCACTGTGATCTGATAAAATACAAAATAAATTCTTTCACTTTTGTTTTTCATTTGTTAAGCCTTATTTTATAGGCTAAAATGTGATCTCTTTTAGAGGAAGTTCCATGGGTTGCTGAGAAGAGTGTGTATTCTGCAGCTGTTGGATAGAATTCTCTGGAGATGTCTGAAAAATCCTTTTGATCTTTGGTGTAGTTTAACTCTGAATTTTCTTTTTTTTTGTTTATATGGTCTATCTATTTATTAGAGTGGGTTACTGAAATCCCCCATTATTAATATATCTGTTCCTTTATGTCCAGTTTTGTTTTATGAAATTGGGTGTACCAGTGTTTGGTACGTATATATTTATAACGATTATATCTTCTTAATTGATTGTTCCTTGTATTAGCATCTAAAGCCCTTCTTTATCTCTTCTAAGTAATATTTGCTTAAAGTCTGCTTTGTCAGATATGAATATACTTACTTGAGCTTGTTTTCAGATTCTATTTGCTTAGAGTTTTGTTTATGTGTGTCTTTCCAGTGAGGTGTGTTTCTTCTGGACTACTAATTATTGGGTCTTGTTTATTAATCCAGTCAGCCAGTTTGAGACTTTTAATTGGATAGCTAAGGCCATTTGCATTTACAGTTATTATTGAGAAGTATGCACTAATTCTTGTGATTGTTTTCTTTTCTGGTTGATTCAAGTATACTTTATTCTTTTCTTCCTTATTCATGTTAGAGTTTTGTAGGTTTACAGCACTGAACATAGTTATTCTCTTATTCTCAGTAGTTCATCTATTCTCATGAAATTTATTCTTTTCTGTACTCATGATTTTGACTATATTTCTTCTTTGCCTATGTGCAGTATTTCATTAAGTATTTTCTGCAGTGCTGGCTTAATGGCCATGAATTCCTTTAATTTGTGGTTATCTTGAAAAGTCTTTATTTTTCCATCAATTTTAAAAGATACTTTTGCTGGATATAGTAATCTTGGTTGGCAGTTATTTACTCTCAGTGTTAGAAATACATCATTCTATGCTTTCCTGGCTTTGGGGTTTTTTACTGAGAAGTGTGATGTAAATCTGATGAATTTGCCTTTGTATGTAAATTGGAACTTCTCTCTTGCAGCTTTCAATAGCTTTGTTCTGTACTTTTGGTGTTTTAACTATAATGTGAAATGGAGAGTTTCTTTTCTGATCATATCTATTTGAGATTTTATATGCATCCATATCTTTTCTTGTTGTTGTTGTTAGGTGCCCTTTAGTCAGATCCAACCCATAGAGACCCTATGTACAACAAAATGAAACATTACCCACTGTCAGGCACATGATCTTTTTTATGTTTAAGCCTATTGTTGTAGGCACTGTGTCATTCCATCTAGTTGAGGGTCTTTCTTTTTTCCATTAACCCACCTCTCTCTAAAATATGATGTTCTTCTCCAGGGGTTGGTCCCTCCTGACAACATGTCCAAAACATGTAGGGCATAGTGTAGCCATCCTTGCTTCCATCTGGTGAATTCCATGTGTGTAGTCACAGTTTATGTTGATGAAGAAGTATATTTGCAATGATGAAAAGATCATTGGTGTGACAAAATTCTGTCATTTGTTCTTTTCTTAGATTTGGGAAATTTTCTGCCTAATTTCATTGAATAGGTTTTCTATGCCTCTAGTTTGTATAGATTCTTCCTCTACCACAATTCATAGGTTTGGTCTTTTGATTGTGTCCCAGAGTTCTTTAAAGTTTTGGTCATGATTACTATTTTATTTGTTTTGTTTTTTCCTTTGTTCCTGCCTGGGTTTAACATTTTCTTTATGTGTCTTCAGTCCTTGTTTATTGTGCTTGAACTAGTCTATTATGGCTCATTTTTACTGAATTTTTACTTAGTTTCTTGAGTTTTTCATTTTCACAATTTCAGTGTTTTTCCCAGAATCTCTTTATTGATGAGTTTCTCATTGAGGCTGTTTAATTTCTCACACTAATCTTGGATTGACTTCCTTATTTCATTTATTTGTTTATTTTAGTCTTCCTTGAGATTATTGATCATTTTCAATACTACAACTTTGAGTTCTTTTTTACACTTTCTACCTATTTTAATATGCCTGCAGCGGTAGCCCTGTGGAATCTGATCCCGTCAGATCTCGGAAGCTAAGCAGGGTCGGCCTGGTTAGTACCTGGATGGGAGACCGCCTGGGAACACCAGAAGCTGTAGGCTTGGGAGAAGGACCTGGCAACCCCCTCCCCCAAAAAATCAATCTGCCATTGAAAACCCTACGCACAGCAGAGAAGCACTGAAAATAGTGTTTCCCCTGGTGTACAGAGGGTCGCTATGAGTCGGATACCGACTCGACGGCACCTAACAACAACAACAACCTATTTTAATATTGTTCAATTTTGTTATTGAGGAGTTATGAACTTTTGGAAGAATCATATGGAATTACTCTTTCATATTTCTTGTGTTTTTGTAGTTGTAATTTGCACATCTATTGGGGTGAATACCTGTTCAATTTTATATGTGGGGTTTTCCTAATGGCAGCCTTCTCTTGAGTTCTTACTCCCCAGTAGCAATCAAAGAAGATAAAGCAAACCACAGCAACTGCAACAACTTCAAAAGAAGCCAGACATTTAAATGTAGTAAAAAATTAGTTGGAACCAACAACTATACTCCTAATAAGGATGTAAAAGGAAGGACCTAGTACATTTACTTTTAAAATTTAAATTACTTATAAGATAAAATTTACTATTACTGTCTAAGAATTCAAAAATTAGTAAAGGAAAATGAATTAATGAGTAATAAAAAGAAGATAAATGGAAAGGATAAAAGCAAGAAGCAAGGTAGGAAAAGAAGAAAAGTATATGAGATGAAGGTATGAGAATTAATAGTAAGAGAAAACACAATAAAAATACAGAGCAAGACAAAACAATGGAAAAGAAAACAACATCACTGCCAACAACAACAACAAAAAAAACCAGTCAGCACATCTTCCTTTCTAAGGAGATAGAGGTTGGAAATGCTTAGCTTTTTTACCCTGACTTATTGTTTAGCAGTTTACCTGGTGTAGGGCACAGAGAGTATTGTGTTAGTTTCATGTTTGACCAGAAAGAGCTCTTTGCAGCTTGAGCCCTGCAGAATATGAGTGTTCAGTTCCTCCAGTGTTTTCTTATGCAGGCCAGGCAATGTGTCCAGTGTTTGAGATGCTCCCAAGCTGCTTCCACCAGCTGAGAGTATGGACACCCTGGTTGGATGCCTCCTTACACCAGGGTCTCTCTACCCATCGGAGCAATGGCATAGGAAAAGCCCAAGTAGCAACTGCATTTTCACCAAATGTCTCTAGGGCTCTGAGGTTGTAGAAAGCTTTCTCTCATACCAAGTCAATCTGTGCCAGTGGGGTGGAACTTGAGCACTGAGTGATCCTCTGTTCCCTGGTAGTGGTAGTTTCTGTCCACTCCCATCCTACTCACATGCAACTGGTCTTGCTCTTCTTTCTAGAGGTTGGGCTGCAGTTCCCTAATGGATGCACTCTGTGCTTCTCTCTGCACCCTGCCCTGCACTTCACAACACTTAGTTCTGTGTCCCTATACCCACAACTAAGTCACAACCAGTTTCCTGCACTCACATTGATTCTTGGGGTGGTTGCTTGCTTTCAGAGTGGATAGGTATGGATTTGGGTGCTTGGAGATATAAAACGCAGGTCCTTCTACCCACCTGGCTGAAATATTTGACTATCAGATCAGTTTAGCTGAGTTAGTAGAGTGTTGTTCTGTACACTTTGACACCCTAGGTTTGACCCACAGAACTGCAGAAATGGGAGAAGGGCCTTGCAGCCCACAATCAATCCCCAAATGGTTAGCCATTGAAAACCCTATGAATAGCAGAGAAGCACTGACATAGAGGCTAGCATAACACGGTGTTGAAGAGTGTTTTGTTCTGTTGTACAGAGTTGCTAGGAGTTGGACCTGACTCAACTTCACATAATAACAACTTATGATCATTTTCTACAATTAGTAAGAAAGCTAGGAAGTGTGGGGGCTCTTTCTCCAGCATCTGCTTGCTCTGCGTATTGTATATCTCATATCTTAAGCTATGTTTTTGTGGAGTGCCATATTGCATACCTGTGGAGCTCACTGAAGCTTTCCTTTTCTCTTACTTCTAGCCCTTGTGTTTGTATGTGGAAAATTTTCCCTCTTCCCTACTGTTTTGCCTAGAATGCCTGATATTAGAGCCTATTATTTCTTTTACAGATTAAAATTCAGTATTTCTGGATATCAACCAGTCTCTGTCTGCCATTTACTGATGAACTCTTGTGCCTTTCCTGTGCCTTTCTGTATACTCTCCTTATAAACACAAACCTAGTGTTTTGTTTCAGACTCGTGGAAAGTGCTGAGTGTCTCTATAACCCACTGTTTTCCCTCCTTATAGGGAGACTTTTCTCAGTAGTTTCCTTTCTTAAAATGAGACAAACTAGAAGAGATTACCAGTTATTCTTTTGCATATAATTTCATCTAGCTAGAAATGAAATAGCTGTCTGCTATTATGAGGAAAGTGAAACTGAGTACAAAGGTTGGTATACTAAGGGTGCAGAATAGAAAAATGAAAAGAAATTCTTTTACAGGTTCATTGAACCATTGAATCAACTTTTTGTCAATTCAGAAATTAAATTTTCCTTATTTTTAAAGTCATTTTAAATTGCATTTTCTCATATTTGTTTGCTAATTTGTCATAATTGATACAGATCGTAGGCACAGAATGTCTCTGAAAAGAGGTGTTATTTCAGTAGAGATCTGAATTATAAGAATGTGCAAAAGGAACTGCAAGTTTAGGTAGAAGGAACAAGAACAAAGGACCTGTGATGACTAAGAATGTGGCATATTCTAGAAACTGGCAGCAGGCTGGTATGTTGTTGTTAGGTGCTGTCAAGTTGGGTCCGATTCATAGCAGCCCTATGTACAATAGAAAAAAAAACCACTTACTCGACCCTGTGCCACATACATGATCTTTTTTATGTTTAAATCCATTGTGGCAGTCACTGTGTCAGTTCATCTAGTTGAGGATCTTTCTTTGTGTTGCTGATCCACCACTCTCCCAAACATAATGTCCTTCTCCAGGGATTGGTCCCTCTTGACATGTCCAAAATATGTAAGACACAGTTTAGCCGTCCTTGCATCCAAAGATCACTCTTGTTGCACTTCTTTTAGGATGGATCTGATGGTACTTTTGGAAGCCCATAGTATATTCAATATTCATTTCCCGAACCATAATTCAAAAGCACCAATTCTTCTCCTGTCTCCCTTGTTTAATGACCAGCTTTCACAAGGAACAGAAAATACCATGGGATGAATCAGGTGCACCTTCGTCTTCAATTTGATGCCTTTACTTTTCAACACTTTAAAGAGATCTGTTAAAACAGCTTTTCCCAATGCAATGCATCTTTTAATTTCTTGACTACTGTTTCTGTGGGTGTTGATTGTAAAACCAAATAAAACAAAATCTTGGACAGTCTCAGTCTTTTTTCCATTTATCATGAAGTTGCTTATTCATGTGGTTGCAAGGATTTTGTTTTCTTCATGTTGAAGCACAATCCATACTAAAGGCGGTGATCTTTGAACTTCATCATTAAATGTTTCAAATTATCTTCACTTTTAGCAAGCAAGCAGAGTTGTGTCATCTGCATAACATAGGTTGTTAATGAGAGTTCCTCCAATCATGATAGCATGTTCTTCTTCATACAGTCCAGTTTCTCAGATTGTTTGCTCAGCATAGAGATTGAAGAGATATGTTGAATGGGTGCAGTGATGACGCGCACCTTTCCTGCCTTTAAACCAAGTAGTGTTTCCTTGTTCTGTTTGAGTGACTGCCCCCTGGTCGTACTATAGATTCCTCATGAGTACAGTTAAGTGTTCAGGTATTCCTATTCTTCACAATGTTATTCATGATTTGTTGTGATCCACACATCAAATGCCTTTGTATACTCGATAAAACATAGACATCTTTCTGGTATTCTCATTTAGGCCAAAATTCATCTGACATCAGCAATAATGTAACTGGTTTCAAATCCTCTTCTGAATCTGGTTTGATTTTCTGGCTGTTCCCTATCAATATACTGCTGCAGTTGCTGTTGAATGATCTTTAGCAAAATTTTACTTATATCTGATATTGATGATATTGTTCGATAATTTCTGCATTCAGTTGGACCTCTTCTTGTGAATAGGCACAGACATGGATCTCTTCTAATCATTTGGCCAGGTAGCTATTTTCCAAATCTCTTGGCATAGACAAGTCAGTACTCCAGTGCTGCATCTGTTTATTGAAACATCTCAATTGGTATTCCATCAATTCCTGGAGCTTTGTGTTCACCAGTATCTTCAAAGGAGAACATCTTCCTTTAGTACCATTGGTTTCTGACCATATGCAACCTCTTGAAGTGGTTGATGTTCCACCAAATCTTTTTGGTATAAAGACTCTGTGTATTCTTTACATCTTCTTTTGGTGTTTCCATATTGTTTAATTTTTTCCCTGTAGAATCTTTCATTATTGCCACTCTATGCTTATATATTTGGTTTTTAATGAGCAAAGGAAACATAATAGTAGCTGGTATTTATAACTTGCTTTGTTGTTGTTGTTGTTGTTAGGTGCCGTCGAGTCGGTATCCGACTCATAGTGACCCTCATAGGGTTTTCAATGGCTAACTATTTCAGGATTGCCTTGGGAGTGGATTGCCAGGCCCTTCTCCCATATAACTTGCTTTATAAATGTAAAAATCATTTATGCATATTATGATCTTCACAATTATGTGAGTTTATGTAATTATCATTTCTATTTTGTAGGTTGTTAAGTGCCCATGGGGCTGGGATTTAGCTCATTTGGTAGAGCGATGCTCTGCAGTCTCTGAGGTCCCCAGTTCAATTCCCAGCGCCACAAAAATGGGAGAAGGACATGGCAATCCACTCCCAAGGCAATTCCGAAAACAATCAGCCATTGAAAACCCTATAAGGGTTGCCATAAGTCGGAGACCACTGGCAGTACCTAACAACAACAACAAAGTGCCCATATGTTTTATAGGCTGTGTTTGATTTGAAAGGTGTGTTTATTCTTCTACATCATGGTGCCCATCTAGTATATACGTGTGCAAGTGTGTATGCACACACACATATATGTAGAACCAGAAAACATATGGTAAGTGTATACATTTGTGGAACCACTTTTTAACTGTAGTGAATTATTCAGGGCTGAAGGTACAGCTGGCAAGGGCATATTTCTAAACCCATTTGCATATTATAAGTTAATTGTATTAATAAACACAATCTATGTGTTACCATGTGTAACTGTTAAGGTAAAAGATCCTCCTGATGGAAATCTCATAAATATGATTATATGTTTGTATTTCATAACTGGGAAGATTAATTTCTCAGATATTAACTGCTTTCAGTGAATTAATAGGGTATTTTGTACTCATGTATTCAGGATGCGTGCCATTTAAAAATCATGTGTGCATGTACTGTGACCCAATGAGAAATTGGAAAGTGTGATAGATGACTGTAAGTAATGAATCAAAATTTAATTTTATAATCTTGTTAGGGTTATGAAAATTTTCTTTTCTTTCTCCTTCCTTATTCTCCTACCCTTACTTCCTTTTGTCCCCTCTTTCCACATTTCAGTTTAGTTGACTTCATCAGCAGCTATTACATAAAACAAAAATTGATTTCAACTGGCATTGAAGGGTCATTTTAACTTTTGATGCTATTTTTATTTGCTTGATATGCCTTTCTTATGTTAATAAATACATAGTTTTATAAAGTACCTTTCTTATAGGGAGCCTGAACAGAAAAAAAAAAGATTTAATAAATTTTGTAATAGTTTTTAATTATAAAATTAGTTCAGGTCAAAGGAGGAAGTATTTAAAAGATAGTCTTGGGACATGTTAATCTAGAATTGAATTGACTTTATTATGTATGTATTTATGTTGTTGTTGTTGTTAGGTGCCATCAAGTCTGGTCTGACTTACAGCAACCTTGTGTTCCTGAACAAATCACTACCCCACACTATGCCATGCCCCACACTATTGTCAGTGCGTCTCAGCTATTCATAGCATTGTTTTGTGGGTGTACTGCTGGGTCCTTCTCCCTTTTATGTATAGGGCTCTTTAAATATTTGTACTTTATAACTCATGATTAGCTTTTTCTGAAGTTCTATTTATAATTTCCTTTATCCACCTGAATCATTTCTGTTTCCTAGCATTGTTTGTTAATAAAGTATATCTTCAAAATGTAATAGCCATGCTTAATGTGTGTTACCTTGTACCTTGTACTAGTCATTCATTATATTTGTTGGATAAGTCAGTTTTCTTTTGAAAATATCAGTTCATCTCATCATATTGAACTACTTCAGGGTGTGGTGGCACAAGCCTGTAATCCTAGTACTTGGGAGGTGTAGGCAAGAGAATCCTCAATTTGAAGCCAGTCTTGACGACATAGTGAGTTCTAGATCAGCCTGAGCTACATAGTGAGACCCTGTCTTGAACTGCCCCATCCCCACCAAAGAAAAAAAGCATTCTTTAGTAATGAATTTTTTTTTAACACTTCCGAGGTTATTTTAATTTAAAGAACCATTATTTGAATGTTTATGATCATTCCATTTGTTCTGAGCAAAGGTTATGCTACTAGGAAGGTTCATCATGGTTTCTCTTTGGCTTTTTAATTATATTATTAGTTATTTGAGTTTACTGACTTGGAAATTTGTAAAAATATGCTATATACTCTTGAATCTAATCCACATCTTTTCAACAGTTATAGAGGACTTAAAAAAATCAGGTGCTGATTAGAATCATGTGTGGATTAGATTTGAGGTCTAGAGCTGGCTTTTGGGAAAATTACAGAACTGTTGGTCAGGTAAAAAGAATGTGATGTAATAATTTATTATTTTATTATCATTATTATAATTACCTATGCCTTATCACATGTCATCAGTTGTAAGTGAATCATTATCAGCACTCTTAACATTTCACTATGTTTAGTTGCCCTACAGACAAAGAGTGGTTGAGGGAAAGGAGCAGTTTAGACTTGCAAAAGAACTTTTTCTCTTTATGGAATTGCCAAAATCTGAGTGCAAATTGGATTAGAATATGCAGCAATTTCGGCTTAACATTTGAATTGATTACATTGATAGTATAATTGCTGTTGAGATTTTTTTCATTAAAAGTAAGAATGTACTATGATGATAATTTTGCTGAAAAAAGTTTGTCATTGAACCTTAAAATATAATATCCTAACTCAGGCATTTAATGAATTTGACACTTTAATTATTGACATTTTCAATTACATTCACAAATTTCAGGCAGTTCAAACTTTATCTTAAAAAATTTAAACTTTGTTGAGGTATAATTTAATTTATCAATAAAGCATACCTATATCAGGTATATAGTTAAAGGATTTTTTTACAAATCTATAGCTTCATATAACTCATTTTCCCGGTTTAGCCAGTCACTTTCTTGCTGGGAAACACTGTTGTTAGGTGCCATTGAGTTGCATCTGACTCATAGTGACCCTATCTACTGCAGAAAGGGCAAGCACTACTATTATTTAAATCACTTTATATTAGTTTCTAGCTGGAGTTTAGCTCAGTTGGTAGAGCACCTGCTCTGCACTCACTGTTGACCTGGGTTTGATCCCCAGCAGCACAAAAATGGGAGATGTACTTGGTAATCCACTCCCAAAGCAATCTTGAAACAATCAACCAGTGAAAACCCCATGAGGGTCACTATGAGTCAGACATGACTCAACAGCACCTGACAACAACAGCAGCATATTAGTCTCTCTGTTGTAAAACCTCACATGAATAGGATCATACAGTTTGTTTTCCTTTTTGCTCCTAGTATCATTTGTCAGGCATATGTTTTGAGATTCATCCATGTTATTGTATATAGCAGTACTTCCTGTATTACTGATGAATAGTATTCCATTTTATGAGTGTGCCATTTCTTTATTCATTCATTTGTTGGAGGCTGTTATAAATAAGGTAGTTCTATGAACATTCTTGTGTAATTCTTTATGTAGTCATATATTTTAATTTTCTTTGTATATACCCAAGGATAGAATTGTTATTTGTATGATGAGTGTATTTTTAACTTTGCAAGAAACTGTGAATAACTGTGAATCAGTTGTTTTTTTGTTTTTTTGTTTTTTCCATTTTCTGGAAGAATTTTTGTAGAATTGCAGTTATATAAATGTTTGGTAGAAGTCACACATAAACTCTAGGGACCTGGAATTTTCTTTGTAGGA
>VMDO01008134.1:22116-86142 GCA_007922755.1 Pedetes capensis | reverse complement strand
GGTATCCGACTCATAGCGACCCTCTGTTCAACAGGGGAAACACTAGTGTCAGTGCTTCTCTGCTGTTCATAGGGTTTTCAATGGCAGATTGATTTTTGGGAGGGGGTTGCCAGGTCCTTCTCCCAAGCCTACAGCTTCTGGTGTTCCCAGACGGTCTCCCATCCAGGTACTAACCAGGCCCGACCCTGCTTAGCTTCCGAGATCTGACGGGATCGGATGCCACAGGGCTACAGCTGCAGGCTTACAGGGATGTAGTAGCAAAAATATCTTGGTACTAGCACAAAAGTAGGCCTGAAGACCAGTGGAACAGAATTGAGGACCCAGAGATATACCCACGCATCTATAGCTACCTGATCTTTGACAAAGGAGCTAAACATACAATTTGGAGAAAAGATAGCCTCCTCAACAAATGGTGCTGGGAAACTTGGATTTCCACCTACAGAAAAATGAAAACAGACTTTCACCTCTCAATCTGCATGAGTTAATTAGAAATGGTTAAAAGACCTCAACATAAAACCAGAAATCTTAAAATTACTAGAAGAAAAGATAGGCAACATGCTCTGACACATAGGCATAGGAAAATATTTCCTTAATAAAGATTCCAATTGCTCAGGAAATTGCACCAAGAATAGACAAATGGATTACATGAAGTTAAAAACTTCTGTAAAGCAAAAGAAACAATCAACAGAGTTAAGGAAGAGCCCACTGAATGGGAGAAAATCTTTACATCACACACATCTGACAGAGGACTAGTTTCTAGAATTTACAAAGAGCTCAAGGAAGCAAATCCCAAGGCAACAAATAATCCAGTACACAAGTGGGCAAAGGAACTGAACAGACAGTTTTCAAATGAAGGCGTTTGTAAGGCTATGAAGCACATGAAAAAAATGTTCAATGTCCCAAGCCATTTGGGAAATGCAAATCAAAACAACACTGAGATTCCACCTAACTCCAGTAAGAATGGCCAAGATTAACAAAAGAAATAATAGCAAATGCTGGCGAGGTTGTGGAGAAAAAGAAACTCTCTTACACTGTTGGTGGGACTGTAAATTGTTTCAACCACTTTGGAAATGATTATGGAGATACCTCAGAAAACTAAAAATAGAACTGCCATATGACCCAGCTATACCACTACTGAGAATATACCCAAAGGGAAATGAGTCATCATACCACAGAGACACCTGCCTCTGCATATTCAGTGCAGCACTTTTTACAATAGCAAGGATATGGACCCAAGATGCTCATCAACAGAAGAATGGATAAAAAAAATATGGTAGATATACACAATGGAATACTACTCAGCAATAAAAAATGAAATCTTATCATTTGCAGCAAAATGGATGGAACTAGAGAACATCACCTTAAGCAAATGAACACAAGGTCAAAAAGTGAAATATATGTTCTCACTCATGTGGAAGCTGAGTCATACTTAAAGGAAGAAAAATCCTGTACATAAATTGATATATAAAAAATGCACAATTAAACTTAGCAAAGAAGGGACAATATAAAGAGTAGAAAGGAGGGAGGGAATTAGCAGAGGGAAACAAAGATTGTGGAAGATGGGGTGGGGAGGAGGGCCAATGTGGAAGGATGAAGGGGAAGAGGATGATCTCAACATAAACAGTGCAACTTAATGAGTACATTGGAAAAACAGGAGAATATAACCCAAATATGCATTTGAGTTTTACTACACATTAGCCATAAGGCTCCATAAACCTTGTGGGTTGATGAAAGTACTGCCAGAAGTGATGTAAAGAATGCATAATGGAAAAAGCCAATGCTGTATTACTCTGTACCCCATCATCATTTACTAACACCGGGAGATTTTTTTAAAAAAGAAATTCTTTTCTGCACCCTATGTCAAGTTCCCAACTTCACCTGAGTAGAGGTATGAAAAGAAGTCCTCAGGCTGTTATAGCTGGCAACAATGGGCCACATCTCTGGGTACCACTGACACACATATGGAGTGACACATGTCACTCACTTTATCAGTATAAGGACTCAACAGGTGAATGAAGCCTCTTAGAATTTCCACCTCCACTACCATGTGACTGTATCCACATAAATGGCACAAAGTAAGACCAGCAAAGGAATCCTCAGCTGAGCTGAAGCCACCACACAGAACTGTGAAAACTAATACTGTGGCTACTGTTTTATAACACTAAGTTTTGAGGTGGTTTGTAATGCAATAATAGGCCACCAAATCAAATGACTATTAGCTAAGAAACAAAGATAGAACAAATGGAGGGAGCAAGGACAGAAGCCAGGCTTCTCTGAATACACTATGTGGTAGAATTTAGACTTTTGAACCATTTAAATATTTTGGTTAATTTTAAAAATAATTTTAATTAAAAACTTAAACTGTAAAAAAAGCTAGAAATATAATTAAAATTATTTATTTTTAATTTCCTCTAGCTTTATTGAGGTATAATTGACAAAATCTATATATTTAAGTTGAAAGCAAGCAAGCAAGACAGGAGGGTCATAAGTAAACTTAAAGAAATAATGGTCGGGCTGGGCACATGGGCGCATGCCTGTAATCCCAGCAGCTTGGCAGGCAGACGCAGGAGGATCACAAGTTCAAGACCAGAGGCAGTCTGTGTAATTTAGTGAGACCCTGTCTCAAAAAGTTAAAAAATGGGTTGGGGGTGCAGCTCAGTGGTCCAGCACTTGCAAAGCACGCAAGCGTGAGGCCCTGGGTTCAATCCCCAGGACTGAAAAAAAAAAAAAAAAAAAAAAGAAAAAAGAAAAAAAAAGAAAAAAAGAAAAAGAAAGAAAGAAAGAATGGTCAAAACTTTCAAATTTAAGGAGCGTAGGTGAGTGGTAGAATACATGCCTAGAATACACAAGGGCTCAGTCTCCAGCACATGCACACACAAAAAAAATAATTTCAAATTTGAGAAACCTACAGTTTCAGGAATCTCAATGACTCTCAAGCAGAAAAAATAAGGAACCCACACCAAGGCACACTGTAATAAAATTGCTGAAAACAAGAGAAAAAAAGAAAAAAATTTTGCTCCCAGCACCAGAGAAGGAAAGAGAGAGAGAGAGAGAGAGAGAGAGAGAGAGAGAGAGAGAGAGAGAGGGGTCAGCAGTCTAAGTGGAGGAAAAACTACTATTAGAAGGTGTGAGGAAAGATGTAAGAGAAAAGGAATAACTGTGAGTATCAAGATAAAATATGTTAGCAAATATTGAATATAAAAGTGATAACTATTTTTTGTTGTCTTATGTTGGATTGTGAAAAATAAGTTGAACTAAAAAAATTAAACATTGAATTACCACATGATCTAGGTAATTCCTCTCTAGTTATGTACCCAAAACAATTGAAAATAGAGGCTCAAACAAATACTTGTATACCAGTATTCACAGAAGCATTATTCATAACAGCATTATAGCCAAAAGGTGGAAATAATCCAAATGATCCTGAAGAAATGAATGGATAAACTGGGCATAATGGTGTATGCCTATAATCCCAGCAGTTGGGAAGCAGAGAGAGGAGAATTTTGAATTCTAGGCCAGTCTCGGCTACATAGTGAGACACTGTCTTCAGGAAAAAAATATGTATAGATGAAATATGGTATATATAAAATGGATAAACAAAATGTATATGTAGGGGTGTGTGTATGCGCGCGCATGTGCAGGAATATTCAGCCTTTAAAAAAGAATTAAATTTTGATACATGCTACAATGTTGAATGAACTCTAAAGATACATGTTAAGTGAAATTAGCTACATACAGACGAATAAATACTGTATGGAGATGTCAGCAGTGGTGAGGGGTGCTGTAGCCTAGTGTTACCACCTGCCCTGAGGAGTTCCCCTTCTCAGGACAGCCACTCAAGTGAAGCTCGGCCCTTGTCTCAGTCACAGGAAAGAATTCCAGGATGAGGCAGAGAATGAAGCAGAGTTTAGAGTTTGTTAGATAAAGGGTAAGAGATAGTACATGCTTCAGAGCAGATCATGGGTGTATATATAGAGAGACAGGCTTTGGTATCTTCACAATGGATATATTTATATTATTTTGGGGCTTTTGAAGTTACACTGCTCAGTGAGGTCCCAGCAAGTGCATCATGGTATAGATTTACAGATAGGAAAAGGAACATTGATAAAATCCCTACAATTGGGGTAGTTGAGGAAATTCTTACTATATCTAAGCACAAAGAACTTACCTAGGCTTGTGAATTTTAATTATAACCCATAATCTGGTTTAGTGAGATTCTTAGAGAAGCACAGTTTTCTATGCAGACAGTTCTCACAGAAGCTTTCATTTTTTTGGCTATGCTGGAATTCTTAGCGATAAGACTCAGACTAGATCCTGAAGAGAAAAGCCCTTTCCTTCCCATGTCCCCCCAAATTTCCCTGTCTTTTTATTCTGCCTCAGTTCCACTTATATAAGGTGCCTTGTTGTTGTTGCTAGGTGCCTTCGCGTCATGTCCCACTCATAGCAACCCTCATAGGGTTTTCAATGGCTGATTATTTTGGAATTGCCTCGGGAGTGGATTCCCACATTGTTTTCCCGTATAAGATGCCTAGAATAGTCAAATTCATAGAGATTCAGAGTTCTGGGCTGGGGAAGTAGTTTGTTGCTGTTGTTGTTAGGTGCCATCGAACTCAACCCTCAAAGGATTTTCAATGGCTGATTGTTTCGGGATTACATCAGAAATGGATTTCCACATCCTTCTCTCATTTTTTGCAGTGCTGGGGATCAAACCCAGGGCCTCAGAGACTGCAGAGCACCACTGTACCAACAGACCTAAACCCCAGCTTGGGGAAGTAGTGTAATGGTAGAGTATTTGCCTGGCAGATATGAGACAAGGCCCTGGGTTCAATCCTCATTACTGCAGAAATAAAGAAGAACTAAAGAAATAAGAAAGAAAGAAAGAAAGAAAGAAAGAAAGAAAGAAAGAAAGAAAGAGAGAGAAGGAAGGAGGGAGGGAGGGAGGAAGGGTGAGGAAGAAAGGAAGGAAGGAAGGAGAAAGGAAGAATAGTCATGGTTACTTGTGGGAATGGGAGACTGGAAAATAAAGAGTTATAATTTAATGAATACAGAATTCCAGTTTGGGATGATGAAAAAGTTCTGAAGATAAATGGCAGAAATAGTTCTACTACAATGTGAAATAGGTTTAATGTCACTGAACTGTGTACTTCAAGTGGCTAAAATGGTAAATTTTATGATATGCATATTTTATCACAATAAAAAAAGAGAGTATGTAGTTAAAACTTGCTGAGATCTTTTTAATGAGGATGGAAATGCTGAATAACTCTAAATTTTATAATAAATACTTATAGTAAGTGTGAATGTTAAAAATGTAAGGAAAATCACTAAAATATAGAAATACTGTCTGAAGCTTCTGCTGACATAGGAAAAGAAGTAGGAATATGGGAAACTATGAATCCAACAGAAAGCAGGGAATGAAAGCAGGTTTAAAATGAAGAAAAGGGTAAGAATGGCAAGGAGAAAATACAAATAAGATGGCAGCCATAAATCCAAATTTATGTGTGCTGTTGTTTGTTGTTAGGTGCTGTTGTGTCAGGTCCTGCTCATAGCGACCCTATACACAACAGAAGGAAACACCCTTCAACACTCTGCCGTGTCCGGTACTATATCATTGCTTCTCTGATATTCATAAGGTTTTCAATGGCTGGTTGTTTCAGGAGTGGGCTGCCAAGTCCTTCTCCTGTTTTTGTGGTGCTGGGGATTAAACCCAGGGCCTCAGAGAGTGCAAAGCTAAACCCCAGCCCTAAGTACATCCACAATCAAAATAAATTTTAAGACATTTACTTCACTTATTAAAAAGAAAGAAAAAGCTTTCAGTTTGGATTTCCTAAAGGTCTAGCTACATGTTAGATAAGACACCTTTAAAATATGACGAGACCAGGCATAGTGGCACATGTCTATAATCCCAGCACTGAAGAGGCTGAGACAGGAGGATCACAACTCCTGTAGCCCAAGGACAGCTTGGGCTACATAGTGAAACCCTGTCTCAAAAAGCAAAGAAAAGACTATAATAATCATAATGAAATAAAATATGACCCAGTAAGGTTAAAAATACAGGGAGTGACAGGCCAGTCAGACACCATTGACAGAAGCAATGAGACAGACTCCTTTAGCAATGGAGAAGACATTTTGGCAAACAGGGTAACAGGATTCCAATTGACAATTTTCCTATTACTGCTGTTATTAGTTCCTATTAAATTGTAGTGCAAGTTACTGACTTGTAAGGTTGTTACTTTTACTGAGAGCCTCAGTTTTAAGACCTTTTGCCCTAGTGATAACTATAAAAATCAGCAAGACTTCTAAGGAACACACTATGTTTCTCTTAGGTCAATCTGTTGGACTCAACCTCTGTGTCCTCAGTTCTCAGGGACCTATATGGCAAAGGAGTTCTCTTATTCAGAGATTTTTGAAGAACAGTTAAAGAATGGTCAAATGCACCACAAATCCTCCCTGGGAATTACTCTCATTTTCCCCAGCCATCCTTGCTCTAGACTGCTGCTGCTCCTGGGATTTGCCACCACATTTTCTACCCTCCCCACATGGCCTCATCCAAATGGACATAGATCTCACTTTTTATGTTTTTATTTTTTAAATTTTTTTTGGTGGGGGGAATTAAACTCAGGGCCTTGTGCATGCTAAGCACACACTCTACCCTGAGCTCTTATCTTCTCACTTTATTTCTCAAACTTCAGCCTTTGTCCAGGCTGCTCAGTTTAATAAGATATAGAGACCAAGGACATAAAAAACAAAGTGTAACCACAGCTGCCACTGGAAGTGGTTATTCTTCAGATTCCTGATAATAGAGAGCTGGCTCATCCTACCTTTTCCCAATAGGAATTTCTGGACAGTGCCATACCTTGGAATCCTAATGCCAGTGACAGGCAAGGATGCAGAAAGATCCTTTCATTTTCAGCCCAAAGCCTGCACATTTCCACTCTAGAATGTCTGAAGGAGAGATTTTTCTTTTCTTTATGGGAAATACTCACCTCTATCTTGGACTTGCCAGTGTAATCCCAGGAGTCATTGACACCATCTAGAATTTCGACAATATGGATTTACATAAGGCCACCTGTGAGATATCAGTGGTTCAGGTCAGTCTTGTCTTCCTGAATGAAGCATGGAGATGAGTTTGGCAACCTCATCATGGTGGTCCCAGTTTTGTGATTTCCTGTGAGCAAATTCTTGGACAAAAACATACATATAAGAGCAAATAAGTATTTTAAGATATTTCAGTGCATATTCTTATTTCAGAGGGAAATAAAATGGTCTTTCTTTTCCTCCAAGGGCACAATCCTGCTATAGACACTGTATTACTAATAAATAAACCAACATATCAGGTTGATGCATCTGAATTTTGGTTAGTGGTTATTTCATGATTTTATTTTTTATACCAGTTCTCTGATTTAAAAGTTTCAATCTGGGGTACCTGCTCTGTGTTTGTTTCTGTGATGGTCATTCAGGTGCAGCCATAAGAAGACACACAAGAAAACAAAGTCTATTATACTCAGAGGTCCTGGCAAGGAGGTACTGCATGCCACACGTATTCATATGGAAGTATGTTTCGGTCAGGTGGGAGAACAGTAGCAAGTGGAACTGTATAGGCTAGAACCTTTGTGGGGGCTTCCAGGGCAAGGAAAGTCAGTGCAAAGTTTACAGGATTGGCCCTAAGCTTTTGGGGTGGTTCCTAGTTGCCTAGGATGATTAGGGAAGAGGAATATGGCTACCTGGCCTCTAAGGATCAGATAGAGGAGGACTGTCTCCAAATTGGTCAATTTATATATCAAAGGTGTGTCTTGCTGAGTCCTTGCAGACTTTAAGGATTGGTTGCCCCTGGGAAGGGCAGTCTCTGTCAGCCAGAAAGGATCTCTGGAGATGCCAAAACATTGTACAATATAGAAAAATTTAAAAATAGATACAATATGCCATCCTTTTGAAATATATGAATACAAAGGGGAAGATAGACTAGCCCAGAACTTCAGTAATGGACTTTTACTTTTGCTCTCCTAGTAACTTCAAAATATTTATAAAAAACAAAAAATATACACATGTAAAAGAAAAACAATGGTATTCCTTCTTTCTTAGCTCTAAATCTCATCACTGGAATTTTTTCCCCCCTTCCTGGATTATTCGTTCACCTTTAATCATACTAGGGAGGAATATAGTATTGAAATTGTTATTTCCTTGAGGAAAAGGTATTGAAAAACAAAAACTGCTGAGGGGTGAGGGTGTACTTGGGCTACAGAAGAAAATTGCTGGGCTTCCAAAGGTAATCTTTTATAAAAAATATAATGTCATCAGCTGTGAAAGAAGTATATGAAAGAAGGAGCATAAACAGAATTTGAAACTATAAGGAAAACCTGGGTGAGGGAAAGCATGAGAAGACTTACTTGCCAACTTTTCACACTTTTCTCATTTTATCCTCTGTTAACATCTTTCATATGCAGGTTATGTTTCTCAACTTGTGGTCTGTTGTTCTTTGAAGGGCTTGGGTTTCCAAGGCACCTTGAATCCTGTGCAAGATTTTTAAAACTTTGTTTTAATTTTTATAATATAATACTATAAATATAATGAATTACATATAGATGTAAGCTTATCAGCATATTTTGGGTCATTTAGACTAATACTTTTTATTTCAGAGTGGTCTCTAGTTTACATTTACATTTACAATTGAGCTTGTTTTACATTGTACTCTAAAGTTAGAGCATTTACCTTTTAAGGCAATATAGTCCACACTGGGGTCCCTTACATTACCACGGATCTGTAAATGTACATCATGGGCTCAAGGATTCAGGATTTCTTTCTCTTTTTCTGTCTCTCCCTTTTTCTTTTTTTCTTTTCTTTTCTTTCTTTCTTTTTTTTCCTGTGCTGGGGTTGAACGCAGGGCATTATGCACACTAGGCAAGTATTCTACTACTGAGCTAAATCTTCAGCCCCTCACCATTCCTTATGTTTGAAAAACATTGCCTTAAAGCACCTTCTCTTCTTTCAAAGAACCTTTTCTTTCCTCCTTTCTTTCATGAAAATCAAATGGAAAGGGGCTCCTGAGGGGGAAATGGAAACAGACAAAAAGGTTTTTAAATGACTAATATTTGGTAGTCATCTTCAGTGTTTGACCAATTTGAAAGAAATAGCCACCAGAAAATCTAAGCAATCTAGTGATTTTAATAAAGCAAAAGTTATAATTGAATATATTGTTGTGAACATGTGTAGGAATCGACAAGCACTTAAAATTGGTTATTTTCTGTCTACAGTAATCCAATCCCATGTCTTTATCCTCTGATGTTGGATGGATATGGCATACATATTCACCTTCTTTTTTCATTCATACCAGCCGCTTGTACATTTAGGAGCTGGTTCTTTCCCCACCCTTACCTCATTTGTGTGTCAAGACAGCATCTCACTTTGTAGCCCAAGCTGGCCTGGGAGCATGTGGTCCTCCTGCTTCAGGCTCCCAAGTGCTGAGAGTACAGATGTCTATCATCATACTTGGTTCAGGAGATGGTTTTATTACAGTGTTTGATTAGCCAGATTTTTGCAGCTCATACTTTAAAGACAGATAAAAGGTAGTCTCAAAGATTATCAATATGTGAATGCAAATTTTCTCCTTATTCAAAGCATGAAAATTTTGTGTCCTTGGCAGTGTATATGGTGGTTTAGGAGAGAATGGGGATGGGGGAGGGAGAGGATTATCCTTGTATTCACTGTTTCTACTTTCCCCGCTTCCCATGAGCACCCTTAGTGTCTTCATTTCGCCTCTCCGTGATACCATTACCCTCTCAATGCCTCTTTTTCCTTGACTCTTTATTTTTCTGTTTTTTTTTTTCTTGTTTGTTTTTTCCCATTTTGTTTCAGGCTATCTCCTATCTTTTTGTGGGCACAATTTGATGTGATTTCTATTCCATATTTATCAATGTGTGCAAGGGAATTTAATAAATAAGTCTTTTGTTAATGACATTTATGGAAAACCCAGGACTTTACATTCTGCTCTTATCTTTGAAGCAATCTTAAGGATTAAATGTTGTATGTCTGTTTTATAGAGGAACTCAGTCTGAGAGGGAATAAGTAATTTGTGAAAGACCTCGAAGGAAATACATAGCAAAACCATGCTCTTTTCACAATGTCACATTCCATCCTTAGGAAAAAACAAAAACCCAAAAGAAGAAATAGCAGCAGTAGTAGCCAGGTAATTTCATGCTGCCTCTATACTGCCTTGGTCAGTGATCTCATCAAGGTTCATGACAACCTATAACCCTCATTAAAATCTTCTTATCATGGGCTACCTCCAATCCAATTGCTTTCAATATTTGTATATCTAATCATCACCTTAAACTGAACCTGCTATTTTCTCCCCAAATCAGTGTATACACACACACACACACCCAAAACCGCATCGCATCGTTTTGTATAAATGGTTCTACCAAATTTTCTCAATCAAGGTCAAAACACTGGTGCTTTTCATTAATTCAATAAATATTTAACAATATTATTGAGCACATACAAGACTTTTGATAGAGATGCTTGGGATGCAGTGGGTATCCAAACTAGTGGGCAAGGGTATTAAAGACTTCCAGGAGGAAGTAGTGGCCAAGTAGAGTGGCTGGAGAGGGGTGCTGAATAGGGGAAAGCATAGGAAGAGAAAGCATGCCTTTGGGGGCACCCAAAGACCTAATGTAGAAGCACTGATTTATAGAGAATGGAGGGAAACAGGAGAGACACACTAGAATCCGTTCAAGCGTGAAGGTTATTGTTAAACACCAGGAATTTGTGTTGTTGTTGTTAGGTGCTGTTGTGTCAGACTCATAGTGACCCTATGTACAAACTAACTGAACAGAACTAAACACTCGTCAACACTGTGCTGTCCCCAGCACTATGTCAGTGCTTTTCAGCTATTCAATGACTGATTGTTTCTGGAGCGGGCTGCCAGGTCCTTCTTCCATTTTATGGGGTGCTTGAGATTGAACTGAGGGCCTCAGAGAGTGCAGAGCAGCACTCTACCAACTGAGCTAAACCCCAGCCTCAAGGAATTTGTGTAGAAGTCCCATCCTAGTGATTTTCTAATAATTAGTAATTCATATTCTCTGAAGAGGAAGAGGAGAAGCCTTGCCTAGTTCTGGGTTTTAAACAAATCAATTTTTTCGTAGTTTGGAGAATTTTCTCTTTTTCTTCTATCCCCTGCATCCAATCTATTATTAAGTCTGCTGAAATTGTTGTGTAATTTGTATTTTCATCTCTACTCCCACTGCCACCTGCAATCACTCCAGTCCCAACCCATCTCATCTCTTGTCCAGGTTAAGAGCCCTCTAACCTGTTACAGACCCTCCCTCCAGTGTACACTGCAAAGACAGTCCAGTCATCCTAAAAGGCGACACCAGCATGACAGTTAAGTCCAAGTTACCCATCTTGGTGCTTATGACCATCGCTAGACCTATCTATCTAAGGTTACTACTTAGAATCATTCTCCAACGAGGCCAGCCACCTCAAAAACCCTCCTAAATGCAGTTTACATTCGTTCCTCACTCCTCCATCCTTGTAACATTATTCTCTTTCCCCCTGGCATAATGCAATCCCGAGGGGCCTTCTCTGAGGGTCTAAATCCTTCAATCTGCTAGGTAACAGCTCGTCCTCTCCTCCGATCTCTTCTCACCCAAAAGACTGCACCAAAGATTTCTGGATTGTATTAAGTCGAATTATATACCACAGATCGAGGGCTTCATTTTCTTTTGTCAGAAAAAGACGCGCACATTCTTCTCACAGGGCCTGTCCAAATACTGCATAACCTCAGAACAAATGCTAGTCAACTTTAACTGAACCGAATCAAGCAGCGTTTGTCAAGGCTGAGGGCGCTAAGGGTGTGTGGGGGCGGGCAGGGCTGATAAAACTGCAGGATAGACTGGAAGCGCTGGGTTCGAGACAAAAGAGGCTTCGGACAAAACCGCCAAGTGGTCAGAGACCAGAAATAACGTAGCGGGTAGGTGGATTGCCGCCAGGTGCAGGAGCCGGGTTGCTCAAGGAGGACCGCAGCCGTTGGTGGGCGTGGCGCACCAGTCTCGCGGGAGCGACGGTTGGGCGGGCCGTTGTCCCCGAGGGCGGGGCGAGTTGCTAAGGAAATGACTGCCCGCAGCGCCGCACCGCCCCGGCCGGGCGGGGTCTGGAGCGGCGCCGTTTCCGCTTCCGCTCCCTCTCAGCTCCCGTCCGGTTACCGCCTCCTGGCCGGCCTCGCGCCTTTCACCGGCACCTTGCGTCGGCCGTATACCCGGGCCTGCTCCTGCCACGCGCGCCCCCGGGGCTCCGGCTCCGGCACGGGTCGCGCCCCTCACACCTGCCACTGAGACCGTCGGCCAGCCGCCGCCATGGGTGCCTATCTTTCCCAACCCAACACGGTGAAGTGCTCTGGGGACGGGGTTGGCGCCCCGCGCCTCCCGCTACCCTATGGTTTCTCCGCCATGCAAGGCTGGCGCGTCTCCATGGAGGTGAGGCGGCAAGGGCCCATAGGTTGACCACTGTACGGCGGGAACCTGATGGAGAAAGGGAGCGGGGGATGGTGTCTTCCCCAGGGA
Source organism: Pedetes capensis (assembly GCA_007922755.1). NCBI lineage: Eukaryota > Metazoa > Chordata > Mammalia > Rodentia > Pedetidae > Pedetes > Pedetes capensis. Next base: position 73,588 of record VMDO01008134.1, on the reverse strand, counting down.
AGGGTCCCCATCGAGAGCCTTGGCCGCAGCGGCCGTTTAGAAGGCGGCAGCCAGTGCGGGATGGGGACCGAGAGGGAGCTGTCGGATGCTTGGGGACTGGGGCCAATGGCCAGTGGTGGCGAGGGCTCTACCATGTGGGGAGAGGCATCTTACGCCCACTGACCACTCTCGCTGTGCCTTCGCGCCATCCTTTAGTGCCAACTCAGCCCTGCAGGGTCCTAATCGGCATGAGGGTTAGTGTCAGACTAAGGAAGAAAAGAAACACTATTTATTTTATTTGTTCAGGAAGAGCTGAATAGATGTGAATGACTATTTATATTTTATTTTTAAAATGTGTAATGTCGAAGGCCTCTTTGGGCGAGAAACTTGACAGTGAAAAAAAACCCAGGCAAACAGTCTATTTCCCGTTCTTAACACCTAGTTGCCTGCTCTTGGGCACCGCAAGTTAATTTCAGAGGCTCCGCCTGAACTCCAGGAGTTGTCATTCATTTGTACTTTCTTTTTAGGGTCTTTTAAGACCTTTAGAAAACATACATGTGTCATTCACTAGACTTTTTAAATTACGTTTGGTATTTTTTTCCTCTCTTGAGATTTCTCTAAAATTTAATAATGTCGTTTGCCAGTGCTTGTTGTAGGTTAGTTTCCTTGATTTTCAGTCATTTCAACTTTTTTTGGTCACAACCTACTGAAAACCAACCAACCTACCTACCTACCTGCCTACCTACCTTCCTTCCTTCCTTCCTTCCTAAGAAAATTTCACTTTGGATAAAAGGGAAATAAGGGAAACATCTATGTAAAAAGGAGTAATATTGAGCAAATGAATGAAACTATAAAGAACAGGGAAAACTGGTAGGAAGGAAAGGAGGAAGACAGACAGTATGGGTCTTTGTGAAGAGTATTGTGAGGTCTAGGCAGGGGGTCCAGGGAAATGCTCTAATTATGTCTAGAATTGAGGGTTTATCCAATTACTGGGTGGGCTTCAGGTAGCAGCCAAATAACGGCTCCCTTGGGAATTTTTTGAAATCCCTCACTCCTCCCTGTGGTTAGCTCTGTAATGGCAGTGTAAACTTAAATAGTTTGTTCTTAGACTCAGATTTTGTATCCTTAGCAGTCTTTGATACTGGTTCTATCACTAGATATAAAATTTCAAGAATAGAGGGAATCCTATAGTTCATCTCCTCTACCTTGGATCTCACATTTACAGCTAGGAAACTGAGGCCCAGAAAGGTTAGGACACTTGTGCCTTGATGTAAAGAATCTGTAGGATCAAATTGTTCAAGCTGCTTACTAGGTACACTGTTATCTGTGTCATACTGAAGCACAGCATTCATATTTCCAAGCAATGCACAGTATAACTGGGTGCTTGGTAAATGTAATTCTCTGAGCTATAAACATCTGGAAATAGCCCCAAAAGGAAAGTCTTAATGTAAGACTGGGGTTTGGATTAGTTAAGAAGTCTTAAAGTTTCATTTCTCTGGCATTTTCTGTTAAAGTGAGATTTGAGGTGAATATTTCATCTCACAGTAAGGCTTTTCCTTCAACTTTTCTATTTTCTGTGGAATGAAATCCTTTTTCCGTTTCTTTGGAACTCTTTCTAGTTTTCTTTATGGATTGAGTTGCGTGGATGTTATGTTTCCAAGTTGTCTGCCTGAGGATTCTGTGCTGTCTTTTTCCCTGCAGGGTATTTCCCTTTATTTTTGGGTTTTCCTCTGGTAATTAGACAATGAGCTATTTGTTAGGGGCTATTTTACAAGACTGTTCCTTAGATCCTAATCTTCATCCTGAGAGATAGCTACTTGAGCATTAAAGTCTTCCTAATGTGCTATTTCTGAATTTACTCATATTTGAATAGTTAAATTTGCCAAATCAAATCCTCTTGAAGCACCCTTTCAGATCCTGTTGTGTTACATTAATACTTTTCTTTTTGGATTTGTTTCCTTTCTCCCCAAAGCATAACATAGTTTCTTTGCTTTTGCAAGAAAAAAACTAATATCTAGTCTCTTAAGTGAATTTTATCTTCTCAGAAAATATTCTAGGCTGGGGATATAGCTCAGTGGTTTAAAAAAAAAAAATGTGCGGTGCACTCCTGTTACTCCTAACCTTTAAGACTTCTTGTTGTTAGGTGCCGTTGAGTCGATGTCTGACTCATGGTGACCCTATGTACAACAGGGGAAACTGGATTGTTAGTACTGCTAATAGTACTGGTCATGTTAGGTGCCATCGAGTCGGTATCCGACTCATAGTGACCCTCATAGGGTTTTCAGTGGCTGACTGTTTCGGGATTGCCTTGGGAGTGGATTGGCAGGCCCTTCTCCCATTTTTGCGGTGCTGGGAATTGAACTCGGGACCTCAGAGACTGCAAGTGCAGTGTTCTACCAACTGAGCTAAATCCCAACCCCGTACTGGTCATAGGTTTTTCAAAAAGGCTGATTGTGTTTTGGGAGTGGTTGCTGGGTCCTTCTCCCAAACCTATAACACCTGGTGTTCCCAGGCGGTCTCCCAGCCAAGTACTGACCAGGTCTGACCCTGAGTAGCTTCTGAGATCTGACAGGATTGGACACCACAGTGGTACGGCTAAAGATTTTAAGACTTAATTCTACCAATTAATATCTGTTTAGCTTATTTGGGTGGTCCTAATGATTAAGTTCAGGTAAGGTTATACCTGCAGCCATAGCCTTGTGACATCCGATCCCATCAGATCTCGGAAGCTAAGCAGGGTTGGGCCTGGTTAGTACTTGGATGGGAAACCACCTGGGACCTCCAGGTGCTGTAGGCTTAGGAGATGGACCTGGCAACCCACTCCCAAATTTCTGTCTGCCATCAAAAACCCTAATGAACTGCAGAGAAGCACTGACAATAGTGTTTCGCCTGTTGTACACAGGGCCTCTTTCAGTCAGATACTGATTCAACAGCACCTAACAACAATAAGGTTATACCAGTACACCATATAAAGGTTGCTAAAATTCTGACTGATGCATAGATCCAGGCTTAGAACTGTTTATCCAGGGCCAGGTGTGGTGGCTTATGCCTGTAATCCCAGTGACTTGGGAGGTGGAGGCAAGAGGATTGTAGGTTCGAGGCCAGAGGCAGCCTGTGTAATTTAGTGAGACCTTGTCTCAAGATAAAAAGTTAAAAAATGGGTTGGGCAGCCCAATGGTAGAGCACTTGGAAAGTATGTGTGGGGCCCAGGGTTCAAGTACCCAAAAACAAAACAACAACAACAACAAAAACTGTTTACCCTTTCTCTTGAGGCAAAAGGAGCAGCCATCAATAGCTGGCATTTTATACTTTCTGTTTCTCTGCCACCCCCTTTGCTATGGAACCCAGGGTGTTTTGAGGAGAGGTAATCAAAATACCACAGTTGACGGTCTTAATGTACACTGATGAGAAACTGTTATTTCATGATCTTTTCATTAAAAGCTTGATCAAAACAACAATAAAACTCAGTTGATGTGTCTCCTCCTTCTCTGTGGTTTGAAGGGATCTTCCAGGTGGTTGAGGTATGTACTTTGGGGTTAAGAGATAAGTTGCAGAGGGGTGCTGAGTAATGTATAAGAAAAAGTTCTGAATTTGGGGTAGCTAATGAGAAATCCATGATGGAGTGCTGCTGTGCAGTCTGAGATCCCAGGTTTGATCCCTAGCACCCCCAAAATGGAAGAAGGATGTGGCAATCCACTCCTCAAGCAATCCCCAAAGTTAGTCATGGAAAACCCTGTGAGGGTCCCTGTGAGTCGGACATGACTCATGGCACCGTAACAATAATCAGGAGTCCAATCTGAAATGAATTTAGTTGATATAGTCTTAAAAGAACAAGGCTATTTTAAATTTTTGGTTGTGAGGTTCCCAGGACCTGACAAAACAGCTTTCTAGGGAAAGTTGGATATTTATTTATTTATTTATTGTGGTACTAGAGGGCTGAACCTAGGGCCTTGCACATACTTGGCAAGGACTCTACTGCTGAGCTGCACCCCCAGGCTCCTTTTTAAATTTTTTAGCTTGAGACAAGGTCTTTAAGTTATACAACCTGCCTCTGGCCTCAAACTGTGATCCTTCTGCCTCTGCCTCCCAAATTGCTGGGATCATAGGTGTGCGCCACCCTGTCTGGTGAGAGTAGAAATTTAAAAAAATTCAGTAAGCTGTATTCTCCCTTTATTAAAAGCAGTATCAATACCTATTGTACAATTTTGAGTAGGCTGGCTATTTACTGCCATGTAGGTGTTATTAGATAGTGACCCTCGTAGGGTTTTCAGTGACTGTTTCAGGAGTGGACTGCCACATCCTTCTCCCATTTTTTTGCAGTGCAGGATTGAACCCAGGTCCTCAGAAAGTGTGGAGCAGTACTCTACCAGCTGAGCTAAACTCCAACCATTACTGCCATGTAGAAGTTGTTTTATTACTGGTCGTAAAAGATCATCTAGAATTGAATATAACATTGAACAGAAAATTCTTAAGATCCTGCATGACAGTTTCATTTATCTTAATGAGGAAAAATATAAAATGGGATATCACAGGCATGCTATGGGATTCTACTTTAGAAAAGGATCCAAGGTTGAAGAACATTTATTATCTGATCCTCGGTCTACTATATCTCTATTAATAGAGCACTTTTTACTTACTGAACCAGATTAGAATTTCTTAGCCTAGGATGCAGTTAAGCAACTTCTATAAAAAGACATTTTAAAATTTTGATTAACATGCATTATCTATTCACAGTTCGAAGCTAGTATGAGATTATATTGAGTATATGTTGATGAGTGGGGAGAAATTATTTTCTACTGTAGTATTTCTTTGTGTGTGGTGGTACTAAGGAATTGAACCCAAGGTGTTCCACCACTGAACTGCATCCCTAGGCCCTTTTTATTTTTCTATTTTGATACAAGGTCTCTTTAAGTTGCACAGGTTGTCTCTGGCCTCAAATTCTTGATCCTCTTGCTTTAGCCTCCCAGTCTGGGATTACAGGTGTACACCATGGCTCCTTTATAAATTCTTTTTTTTTTAAGACTTTTTTTTTTTTTTTTTTTTGGCACTACTTAGGGATTGAACCCAGGGCCTCACACAAGCTTTGCAAGTGCTTTACCTCTGGCCTGTCCCAATCCCATTTTGTATTTTTAAATTTTGAGACAGAGTGTCACTGAGTTACACAAGCTGCCTCTGGTCTTGAACTCAATGCTCCTGCTTCCACCTCCCAAGTGACTGGGATTACAGGCGTGTACCATCCCACCCAGCTCCTTTATAAATTCTTAAGCAAATGGAATATACAATCAGATCTATGTCCTCAAGATTTCAAGATTATTTACATACATTTGTATTGCCCAGTCCTTTAACAATTGCTACTTACTACTTCCTCATGGTACTTCTCTATTAGTTTATCATCTTCAGTTTGTTCTTTGAGAGGTAAGGTAAGGGCTTGATTTTTTTTTTCTTCTGTGTTTTTTTAGAGAGGGTCTGGCTACATAGCCCAGGATGCCCTCAAACTTGCTATCCTCCTGCCTCAGTTTTCCAAATGCTGGGATCAGAGGCATATACCATCATGCCCAGTTTGGGGCTTGAATTTTGAGCATAGAAATTTAGACAATCAGCCGGAGGTTGTGGCGCATGCCTGTAATCCCAGCAACTCGGGAGGCAGAGGCAGGAGGATCGCAAGGTCGAGATCAGAGGCAGTTGGCGTAATTTAGCTGAACCCTGCCCCAAAAGGTTAAAAAAAAAAGTTGGCCTGGAGGTGCAGCACTTGCAAAGCATGCAAGTGTGAGGCCCTGGGTTCAACCCCCAGTACTGCCAAAAGAAAGAAAGAGACAAACAAACAAACAAATTTAGATAAATCTGATCAGTAATTCTTGCTGTTGTAAGCTGCTCTTAATAATTATGCTGTCTTGAAGCTAAAGCATCACTGCTGTTTAATGGCATTTTGTAGATAGTACTGGTTCCAGTGAGTTATTTTCTGTTTCCCTCTAGATCTAGTTGAAAGATGGAGTATATCAACTTTTTTTCCTTCTAGTGCTGTAGATTAAACTCAGGGCTTCATCCATGTTAGGCAAGTGCTCTGCCACTGGCTATATTCCCAGTCCCTACAGATCCATTTTAAAACAACTCTGTTAGGATATAATTTACTCATATAAAGGGTACAATTTAGTGATTTTGGGGGGGTATATTTACACAATTGTACAGTTATCACCACAATCAGTTTTAAAACATTTGCATCATTCCCCAAAGAATCCCATGACCCTTACCTGCCACTTCTTGTCTCCCACTAACCCCTGGCAACTACTAATTTATATTCTCTCTCTGTGGATTTACCTGTTCTGAACTTTTTATATACATGGAATAATTAGTATGTTAACTGTTAACATCTGGCTGCTTCTACTAATATTTAATAATTTTTAAGGGTAATCAGTGTATCATGAATTAATCAGTACTTCATTTTTGTGGTTGAGTAATATTCCATTGTGCACACGTGCCTGTTTGTGTGTAACTTTATCCATTAATCAGTTGATAGACTTTTTGATTTCTGTATTAGGCTATTATGAGTAATGGTTTTATGAAAATTCATGTACAAGTTTTTGTGTGGACATGTTGTTATTGCTAGGTGCCACCGAGTCAAGTCTGACTCATAGTGATCCTATGTACAGCAGATCAAAACACTTACGATTCTGTGCCAGGCACATGATCTTATTTATATTTAAGCCCATTGCTATAGACACTGTGTCAATCCATCTGGTGGAGGGTTTTCCTTTTTTTCGCTGACCTACCACTCTCCCAAACATGATGTCTTTCTCCAGGGATTGGTTCCCCTGACAACATACCCAAAATATGTTAAGACACAGTCTAGCCATCCTTGCTTCCAAGGAGCACTCTGGTTGCACTTCTAGGACAGATCTTTTGGTTCTTTTGGCAGTGCATGGTATATTCAATAGACATCGCCAGCACCATAATTCAAAAGCATCAATTCTTTTCCTGTCACTTTTGTTCAATGTCCAGCTTTCACAACAATGTGACTGAAAATACCATGGCATGAGTCAGGTACACCTTCATCTTCAATATGACATTTTTACTTTTCAATACTCTAAAGAGATCTTTTGCCACAGCTTTTCCCAGGGCAATGCATCTTTTGATTTCTTGACTGCTGCTTCCATGGGTGTTGATTATAGAGCCAAGCAAAGCAAAATCTTGGACAACTTCAGTCTTTCCTTCATTTGTTGTGAAGTTGCATACTGACCCAGTCATAAGGATTTTTGTTTTGTTAATGTTTAGTCACAACCCATATTGAGGCCTATTGCCACGTCCTTCTCCTGTTTTTGCTGTGCTGGGTATCAAACTCAGGACCTCAGCCAGACAAACTGCAGAGCAGCGCTTTTGGGTGGAAATAGGTATATCTAATGTGAGTATATCTAAAAGTGGAATTGCTGGTCATGATAATGTGAAATATACATTTGGTTTTTTGTCCATGTCCATTGTTATATTACTCTTAAAACCTTTGAAATCATCAAAGTGGTATCTTTTTGTATGTTAATGAGTTGACTCAGCCTCTAGGTACCTTTAAGATGAGGGTTTATCACAAGAAAGACAGAGGTATGAAAAGCCAGGCTTGGTGTTACATGCCTATGATCCCATCACTGTAATGCCAGCACTTGGGAGGCTGAGACAGGAGGATCAATGTGAATTCAAGGACAGTCTGGACTACATAGCAAGATCCTGTCTCATAAAACCAAAAAGATAAATGAAAAAGAAACACTGAGGTATAATCAGAGATTAGATGGATAGGACTTTTGGCCCAGATCCCCAACCTCCAGGGAGGGTAGAGGATGTGGCAAGTTGATTACCAAGGGCCAGTGATTTAATCTGTCATGCGTACTAATGAAACTTCCATAGAAACCCAGAAGGACTAGGTTCAGGGAGCTTCTGGATAGCTGAACATGTGGAGATCCCTAGAGGGTAGCTTGCCCAGATAGGACATGGAAGCGCTGTGCTCTTTCCTACATCCTCTGGCTTTAGTCTACCGAGTTGCTGGATTATAGGCATGTGCCACAGAGCCCAGCTTGTAGTATCTATTGTAATAAACCAGTAAACCGGGAAACATAAGTGTTTCCCTAAGTTCTATGAGTTGTTCTAGCAAATTAATTGAACCCAAGGAAGGGATTGTGGGAACTTTGTGTCATAATTTAGTTGAATTAACATACACTCTTCTGGTGTCCACTGATTAAGGACTCCTTGCTCTGTGGGGGTAAAATCCTGAGGTCACAGAAGTATTTTGCACAGTCAGAGTAGAATAGGTAAAAAAGTGGGAGTTTTTGGCTTTTTTTCCTCCCTCAGACTAGGTCATATGATAATTACATGTTTAACATTTTGAGGAACTACTAAACTCTTCCAAAGTGGCTGCACCATTTTACGTTCCTACCAACCAGTTATACATGAGGGTGCCAGTTTCTCCATGTCCTCCCTATACTTGTCTTTTTTATAATAGCTTTTGTAGTGGGTGTGAACTTAAATCACGTGGTTTTGATATATATTTCCTTGATGTTTAATGAAGTATGAGCATCTTTTCATGAGTTTATTGGCCAGTTTTATACCTCCTTTGGAGAAATATCTATTCAGGTTCTTTGTTTATTTTTAATAATCTTATTGAGATGTAAGAGTTCTTTACATATTCTAGTTACAAGTCTCTTATTAGGTATATGATTTGCCAATATATTCTCCCATTTTGTGGGCTCCCTATTTGTTTTTTGTTTTTTGTTTGTTTGTTTTGATAGTGTACTTCAAAATTTTTATTTTGATGAAGTCTAACTTATCTTTTTTTCTTTTGCACTTTTGATGTCATATCTAAAGAAGCATTGCCTAACCGAAAGTTATAATTTACTCTTAGGTTTTCGTACATTTAAGTGTGCTATCCTTTTTGGCTTTATTTTTTGTGTAGTGTAAGGAAGTGAGCCAACTTCATTCTTTTGCATATGGATATCTTGTCTTAACATCATATGGTAAAAAGACAGTCCCTTTCTTCCACTGAATTATCTTGTCATTATTGTCAAAGATCAATTGATCACAAATATGAAGGTTTATTTCTGGACTCTCAGTTTCGTTTTATCGATTTATATGTCCTTATTACAGTACTATACTTTTGTGATTATTGTAGCCTTATACCAACTTTTGATGTTGAGAATTGAGAATCTCCAAATTTAGTATTCTTGCTTATGCTTTTGTGGATCTCTTGTATTTCCATATGAATTTCAAGATTAGTTTGCCAATTTCTTCATAAAAGGCACTTAGATTTTTGTTGTTGTTTTTTCTGTTTTCCAGTACTAGGGAGTTGAACCCAGGGCCTCATGCATGCTAGGCAAGCAGTGTACTACTGAGCTGCACCCCTAGCCCTTTTAAAATTTTTTGAGACAGGATCTCACTAAGTTGTGCAGGCTGCCTCTGGCCTCAGCCTCTTGAATAGCTGAGATTATAGATGTGCACCATAGCACCAGGCTTCAATTTGTTTTCTTAATTTCTCTTTTGGATTTATTGCTAGTGTATAGATATACAATTGAATTTTGTATATTGATCTTGTATCCTACAGCCTTGCTGAATTTATTAGTTCTAATAGTGGATTATAGTGGTTTCTTTGGAATTTTGTATATATAAGATCATGTCATCTGCAAGTAAAGTTTTACATCTTCCTTACCCATCTAAGTGATATTTATTTCTCTTTCTTTCCAAGTTGCTCTCACTAGAGCCTCCAGGACAATGTTGAATAGCAGTAATGAAAGCAGACATCTTTGTTTTGTTCTTGATCTTAAGGGGAACACTTTCAGTCTTTCACCAATAAAATGTTAACCAGATTTTTTGTAGTGCTGAGAATTGAACCCAGGGCCTCCCATCTGTTAGGCGAGCACTGTACCAACTGAGCTATATCTTCAAGCCCCTACAGATGAATTCTCAACAGGTTGAGGAAGTACCCTTTTATTCTTAGGTTGAGTTTTTCTGTCATTAATGGGCATTGGATTTTGTCAGATATTTTTTATGTATTGAAGTGATCATTTGGTTTTGTTCTGCATTCTATTGATAGGGTATGTTACGTTGATTGATTTATGAATGTTAAACCAACCTTACATACTTGTTATTGTTGTTAGATGCCATCAAGTCTGATCCAACTCACAGCGACCCTATGTACAACAGAACAAAACACTCCCCCCACACTGTGACATGCCCAGCACATTGTCAGTGCTTCTGGGCTATTCATAGTGTTTTCAGTGGCTGATTGTTTTAGGAGTGGATAGCCGGTTCCTTTTCCCAAGCCTACAGCACCTGGTATTCCCAAACAGTACTAACCAGGCCCGACACTGCTTCTGAGATCTGACAAGATTGGATGCCAGGGTGGTATGGCTGCAGGCTTTACATACTTATACTCTATAAATTCCCTTGGTCATTGTGTATAATCCTTATTAAGCGTTGCCGGGTATGGTTTGCTACTGTTTTGTTGAGGATTTTTGTTGAGATTAGTCTGTGGTTTTTTGAGTGTGATGTGTTTTGGTATCAGGTTAATATAGCCTCACTAAATGAGTTGAGAAGTGTTTCCTCCTTTCCTGTGTTTTGGATGAACTTGTAAGGAATTGGTACAGTTGTCCCTTGACATTCATAGAGGGTTAGTTCTGGGACCCCCTGTGGATATCAAAATCAGAGGATTCTCAAGTCCCTTATATAAAATGGTGTGATATTTCTATAGTAACTTACCAATGTTCTCTCATATATTTTAAATTGGGTCCCTATCTCCTGGGCCATGGACCAGTTACTGGTGTGAGCGGTGGGTGAGTGAGCGAAGTTTCATCAGTATTTATACAATAAAGCACTTGAGTCATCCTGAAACTACTTGCAAACCCTATCCGTGGAAAAATTGTCTTCCAGGAAACCAGACCCTGCTGCCAAAAATGTTTGGGACTACTGCTTTGAATCATCTCTAGATTACCAACAATACATAATACATTGAGTCTATATGTTCAGTACACACACATTTTTTTTCCCTGAACAGTTTTAATCCACAGTTGATTGAATCCAGGGACAGAGAACCTGCAGTTACAGAGGGCCAACAGTGTTAATATTTCTTTAAAAATTTGATAGAATTCACCACGAAGGCCATCTTAGCCTGGACTTTTCTTTGTGGAAAGTTAGGTGTTTTATTGTTATCTTGTGATAAAACACATGACAAAATTTACATCTTAACCACTTAAAAAATGTACACTTTAGTAGTGAAACTAATTTCCAGAACTCTTCATTTTGCAAAGCTGAAACTCTATCCACTAAACAACTCCCATTTCCTTTCTCCCCAGCCCCTGGCAACCGTCATTCTACTTTCTGTCTGTATGATTTTGACTACTATAACTACTTCATAGCTTACAGCCATACCACTGTGTGTTCAATCCCGTCAGATCTTGGAAGCTAAGCAGGGTCGGACCTGGTTAGTACTTGGATGGGAGACTGCCTGGGAACACCAGGTGCTGTAGGCTTGGGAGAAGGACCTGGCAACCCACTCCCAAAAAACAGTCAAACATTGAAAACCCTATGAATAGCAGAGAAACACCCACAGTGATGTTTCCTCTCTTGTATGGAGGGTCAGATACCAACTCAATGGCTCCTAACAACAATAACTACTACTACTTCATAGGAGTGGAATTATACAGTATTTGTCTTTTTGTGACAGGCTTATTTCCTATAGCATACTGTCTTCAAGGTTTGTCCATGTTGTGGTTTGTGTTGGAATTTCCTTCCTTATTAAGGTTGAGTGGTATTCCATTGTATGTCTATACCACATTTTGTTTATCCATATTTATTCATGGATACTTAGATTGCTGTCACTTTTTGGTTCTTGTGAGTAAAGCTGTTATGGCTAGTCATAGTGGTGCATACCTGTAATCTTGATGGGGGGGCAGGAGTTAGAGGCGGGAAGATCAAAAGTTTAAGGTCAGAGGCAGCCTGCATAACTTAGTGGGACCCTGACTCAAGATATGTAGGAAAAATTTCTCAAATAATGTCAAACTACTGGAAAATGAAGTATCAGTCCAATTGTTAGAAGATTCTTGAGCATACGACTAATCAGAAATGATTTAGCCTATATGGGCAGAGAGCCAAGTAGTGAGTCCAGGAAAATAATTAAAGTACTTTTGAGCCATCAGTTATGAACTAAGAAAGGGACTTAAAGCCATTTTAAGGACAGGTGTGGTGGTATATGCCTGCAATCCCTGTGCTTAGGAGGCTGAGACAAGAGGGATTGTAAGTTTGAGGCCAGCCTGGGCTACATAGTGAGACCCTGTCTCCAAACAAAACAAAACACCATTGTAGGTGTTTCCTGAAGAGGTAAGTGCACAGTAAGATATAATTTTATAAATATTTATTACAAGTTATTCTACAAGGGGAAGACTTATTTTTCTTATTAAACTATTATTATTTCTTGCGTACCCAGGACTTATCTTATCCTTCTCCAAACTAGAAGCAAAGGATACCCTATGTGAATAAAGTAAGGAAGATTCCCCTCCATTCCCATGATATTGACTGGTTATTAGTGTGATTAATTTTTAAAATCAAATAAATGCATTTAATTTTAAAAGTCGGGTAATATGACTATTTATTTATTTTTCTTGAGACAAAGTCTTACTGTGCAGCCCAGGCTGGCCTGGAACTCGCTGTGTAGACCAGGCTGGTCTTGAACTCATGTTGATCTTCCTGCCTCCTCTGAGAGTGCTGGGATTACAGGCATGTGCCACCACACCCAGCACATTACCTTTTTTCACATGGGGTGTGTGTGTGTGTGTGTGTGTGTGTGTGTGTGTGTTTGGCGGTACTAAGGACTGAACCCAGGACCTTGCACATGCTAGGCAAGTACTCTACCACTGAGCCACATCCCCAGCACTTACATGACTCTCTCTTTTTTTTTTTCCTCAGTATCTGGGGGTTGATTCCAAGGCTTTGCACGTACTTTGCAAGTACTCTACCACCGGGCTGCACCCCTAGCCCATTTTTAATCTTTTTTCTTAAGACAGGGTCTTGCTAAATTATGCAGCCTACCTCTGGCCTTGAACCTGCGATGCTCCTGCCTCTCTCCTGAGTCACTGGGATTACAGATGTGCGCCACCATGTCTGGCTCCTTACATGATTATTTGAAACCAAAAATGTAATTCCCTTCCTAACTGCCTTCAAGTCTTTTATCTTGACATGTAAGGATTTAGATAAGTGTGTATATCATAAGTCTTAAGGCTGATCCTGAGACAGGGATATCTGGTTGTATTTATAACTTGAAGAGATTGGATCAGTGGGTATATCAAACCAACCCTTTATTAATATGGATGCATTGGTTGCCTAGGTCATAAGGGCTTTGGGATATATGACTTAGGCAAGGCTTAATAGCCTGGCTCAGGTGACTTGTGAATATACTGACTCATCTCTTCCAGACCATAGCAGTGGTTATTGTGTTATGTATTTCTGGGTTTGGGACAGGAAATGGAGGTATCTTTAAGGTAATTGTCCTGAGATGGTTGGGAACTCATCATCTGTCTTAAGTCTGCTTTGTGTTGTTCTGGCAAAATACCTGAAGCTTTATAAAGAAAAGAGTTTTAATTAGTTAGTTCATGATTCTGGAGGTGCAAGAGCATGGTGCTGGAATCTTTTTGGCTCTGATGAATGCCTAACAGCAGATGGTAGGAGTACATGTAGAAGGGATCACTTGGTGAACCTGGGGAGGGGTCAGGCTGCTCCCTCTTTTTATGGCAGTTAATCCTTCCCCTCCCCCCCCAGGACTAGGGGGTTGAACCCAAGGTCTCACACATGCTAGGCAGTGCTCAGTGTTCTACCACTGAGCTATACCCCCAAGTCCTTTTTAACCTTTTTTCCCCAGTACTAATGCCTGAACCTAAGGTGTTGCACATACTTTCCAAATGCTCTACCACTGAGCTGCACCCCAGCCCCTTTAAGTTTTTTTTTTTCACTTGAGTTAGTGTCTCACTAAGTTATATAGGCTACCAGTGGCGTCAAACTTGCTATCCTTCTGCGTCCCAAGTCACTGGGATTACAAGTGTGTGCACTACTCCTGGCCTTTTTTTTTTTTTCTGTTTTTTTCTTTTTTATGACAAGGTCTCCCTAAAAAGTTGCACAGGTTGCCTCTGGCCTGGAACCTGTGATCCTTCAGCCTCAGCTTCCCAATATGCTGGGATTACAGGTGTGCACCAAAGCACCTGGCTATGACAGTCAGTATTGTGGGAACTAATAATCTGTCAGCCCTGGCCCATTACTGTAAACCAGCATTAATTCATTCATGAGAGTGGAGCCTCCCCAACCTAATTTCCTTCTACTAGGCTCTGTCTCTTTAAGGTTCTACCACCCCAACAACCCCAAACTGGGGACCAAGCCTCCAGTATATGAACCTCTGAGCCACAAACCATATGTAAAGCATAACATCATCCTAATCAGACATGGAGGACCTGCTATATAGCAGTAGCACTACTCCCCAGTGCTATAAAGAAATTTAAAGCCAGGTGTGGTGGCACACCTGTAATCTCAGTGACTTGGGATATGGAGGCAGGAAGATTACAGGTTTTGAGGCCAGAGGCAGCCTGTGTAACTTAGCAAGACCTTGTCTCAATTAAAAAATAAAATAAAATAAAAGCGAGTCTGGGGATACAGCTCAGTGGCAGAGTGCTTGCAAAGTATGTGCAAGGCCTTGGGTTCAGTTCCCTATCCTCTCCCAGTATGGGAAAAAAAATAAAAGAAGAAGAAGAAGAAAAATTTTTGCATGTTGGCTTAAAATCCAGTGTGGCATAGGACTCCCTCTCTTTCATGGAATGTTGAATAACAATATAAAATAGCATTTGCTGAGTGCCCAGTTATTGGTAGAGGCAGGACATACTAAGTTTAGAGCATTGGCGTGGTTGGGAAAGGTCTCAAGGTGAGATGTGAGGAAAGAGTATAACAGACAAAAGGAACCTGAAAGTGGGGGAAGAAAAAGTATTTGAAAAGACTGAGGCAGATCTACTTAGTACTTTGCTATGGAGAGGAGGAGGTGTCAGTGTTAAGTGGAGTAGTTGAACAATGGTTTGAGAGTTAAGAGATTAGTCTACTTGGATGGGTAGGGATGTTTGAATGCCTTCAAGAAAAGTACTCCAGAAGCAATATGATGAACACTCAAAGGTAAATTTAGCAGGATTCAATGATGGATGGTAGAAGACAACCAGGAATTTAAGGATGACTGGTGCTAGGTGTTGCTTGGGGGAGTTAGGATTCCATTGAACGAAACAAGACCTATAGGAGAAGCTCAATTTTTATGGAGATCTTGAATTTTTTTTTTTTTCTTCAGTACTAGGGGGCTGAGCCCAGGGTGTCGTGCATACTTTTGCAAGCACTCTACCACTAAGCTGCATTCCTAGCCCCTTTTTACATTTTTATCTTGGGACAGAGTCTCACTAAATTATGTAGTCTCCCTCTGGCCTAGAACTTGCAATCCTCCAGCCTCTGCCTCCCAAATGGCTGGGATTACAGGCGTGAGCCAGTGTGCCCAGCTTGACATACATGTTTTGTACTATTTAACCCTGTACATTGTTTTGGGAGATTGAAGCCTGAAAAATGGCTATTTAGATTGCTGTTACGTTTATTATCTTCTCTTACTCGAGAAGGGATTGAAATCAGGAGTTGAAGAGGAAATGTTCATCTAGGAAAAGACAAGCCAGAGGTAACAGAGAGGTTAGATAAAAGTTCAGGGAACTTTGAGGTAGAATAGGGAAGATGAAGTAGTTTGGAGATGGAACCTGATGTAAGAGGTGGGTTCATCTGCTGAGATGAGAGTAGCATTGAGAACACTGTAGGAAAGAGTTGGAACTGGCTATATTTTGGAGTCAACATAGAGTACACAAGGGCTGAATGGATGTAGTGGCCACAGTTAATATGATCTCATACATTTTATGACTAACAGTACTTAGTGCTTCTGATTCAGGAGTAAAGAAAGCTGTTGGTGGAATTATACATTGGATGACTTTTTATAGATTGCTAAGAGACAGTGTTGAAATACTTGACTCTGACTCAGAAGAAGACAGAGAAGCCAAGGGTAAAGGTTATGAGCAAAGATGTAAAGGGAAATTGAAGTGCTTAGAGAAGGTAGAGCAGTTACAAGACAATATAGATCTGAAATCTCAGCAAGAAGTGCAGGATAGGGTATTATAGAATCTTAGGAACTGAGACTTTGACCTGTGGGTATAAAATGAATCTTTTCTGTTGTTGTTGTTCTGTACTGAGGAGCTGGACTGGGGCCTCACACATACTTTTCAAATGCCCTACCACTGAGCTGCACCCCCCAGCCTCTATTACTTTTCATCTTGAGACAGAGTCTTTCTAAGTTATGCAGGCTACCTCTGGCCTTGAACTTGCAATTTTCCCATTTCCAGCTCCCAAGTTGCTGGAATTACAGGCACCATGCCCAGTTTTGTATTCACTTCTAACAGCTGCATATATTCCATTGGAGGAATGTGCCATTTGCAATCTATTCCTGGAAGTTTAGATGGTTTACAATTGTTTTTTCTTATTAAACAATGCTGAAATAAATATTCTTTTACACACTATATTTTTATATCCTTGTCTGATCACTTCTATAAAATAAACAATAGTCAAATTACTAGATCACATTAGAAATTGATACATATTACTAAATTGCTGTCCAGAAAAGCTATACTAATTTATATTCCTGTCAATCAGGCTGTGAAGATGTGTTTTATCCTTTTATTACCACTGGGGATATTACTTTCTCATCATTCTAATTTTGTACAAAAGGATATTTCTCTATTTTAATTTATTTTACTACTCATTTATTTTACTCATTTATTTTACTACTAGTGATGTTAAGTATTTTCTCATATGCTCACTCAAGCTAGATTTGCTTCAAAATCACATACTTCTTATGATGTAGAATAGATGTGGAAGTCAGAAAGATAGTTTGAACACAGGATATGAGTTCAAGTGAGATGATATAGCTGTAATCTGCAAGACATAGAAAAACCAGGTAGACCTCTTTGTTCCACCAGCCAGAAGTATGGACAAGAAGACTGCTTCTCCCTTACCAAAAAAGTGGAATTATTAGACCAACTCTTCATATTTTAGTAATACATTGAGTCTTTTTTAAAACATTTAATTTGCTTTAGAAGAGTTAAACATTTCCTTAGTTTAGTTTCTTTCCCATCATGTACACCCTTAAGCCCTCCCATAGGTAACTGATTAATTTTCTCTGTATCCTTGTAGTATTATAGTATGAAAAGACAAATCTATTTCTGTGCTTGCCGCTCTTACTTAGAAAGCAGTTAGCTTTTGCTTTTTTTTTTTTTTTTTTTTTTTTTTTTTTTGTGGTAGTGGTGGTGCTAGGGATTGAATCCAGGGCCTTGCAAACACTATGCACATACTGTACCGCTGAGCTACATCCCCAGCTTCATGTACTTTTGCTTTCTTTAACAAAATATCTTGAAGATCATGCGTGGATTTTTTTTTTTCCCAAGGAAGGCAGTACTTGTAGGACTCCAGTATTCATTAAAAATGATTTTAATGAGCTGGGCACGGTGGTGCATGCCTGTAATCCCAGTGGCTCAGGAGGTGGAGGCAGGAGGATCGCAAGTTCGAGACTAGAGGCAGTTTGTGAAATTTAGTGATACTCTGTCTCAAAAAGTAAAAAAATGGGCTGAGGGTGCTGCTCAGTGGTCCAGCACTTGCAGAGCGTACAAGCGCGAGGACCTAGGTTCAACCCCCAGTACTGGGGGGAAAAAATGATTTTAATATAGTGTTATTTAAGTGTGTACAAACGTAAAACTAGACATAAGTTCTATGCCAGCAAACCAAACTGCAAAATCAATGGAATTAAAATCAACATTAAGTAACACAATTGTTCTTGCCCAAATTAAGCACTCAGCATGACCTAGGTGGTAACTGCTGAGATACAGGTTCTTACAGCGTTAACATTCCTATATCCACACTGTATCCTATGCCAGTTCAGTTCTCTCACTGCTTTTCTGTAATACAACTCCGTTCTCCTTACTTTGTTCGTTTTTTCTTTTTTCAATAGCACTTTCTATTTACTGTGCATATCCCTTACTAGAATGTAAGTTTTTAATGAGTCACAGATCTGTCTTTTGTTCACTGATAGAGCCCAGGCACCTAGAACATGTCTTGGCCATAATGGGTTCTCAAATATTTGATGAGTGAATGAATTCTTAGGCACATTCAAGTTTGAAAAACACTGTCAGAGGATGCTGGGGCAATAGACAGTCATAATTGCAGGTGAGAAGGTACTGATATGGTGGTAAGAAGAAAGAAGGCCCAGGAAGATACACTCTGGCTTAGATAGAAGGGAGGCTAGCTAGTGTGGCTGGTAGTACAGTAGTTGGAAAATGGAGATGGTGATCTTTGGTCTGTTGTGCTTCATAGGTCCTAGAGATGAAAAAAGGCAGTATGGTTGATGAAGACCATAGCTATGCCATCTGTAGCTGCCCCTTAGCTTCTGGGGCATTTTCTCCTAGAGATAGTCGGAAGGAAATACAAAACTAGCCCTTTTAGTATGTTTTCCTTCTTTGCCTTGAAACAACTAAGTTTTTATTTCCATGACTTAACTAAAGCATAGTCGTATTTCTCACTGTGGACATAACTAGAAATTTTAAAATACTCATGCCTGAAAGAGGAAGGAGAATTATTATTGAAATTAACTTATGCAAGGATAAGTAATCAATGTACAGAGCAGACCACATTCATCATTTTTGTTTGTAGAGAGAACTTGAAGGAAGGTTGGGTTATTTTCAGGCTGCAGCAGAATAAACTGCAGTACACTATGACCTCAGGCCTAAGGGTCTTGTATGAATTTTGGCTTAAACTGGAACATTAGTTTGAGGTGGCAGAATTTTGTTGTTACAAGAATATGACCAAAACTAGGTAGCAAATACTAAATGCAGTGTAGTTAGTTAGTTAGTTTGTTTGTTTGCAGTACTAGGGGACTGAATCCAGCGCCTCACACATACTTGGGGAGCACTCTGCCACTGAGCTGTACCCTCCACCCCTTTTTTATTTTTAAAATTGAGACAGGGTCTCACTAAGTTCTTTGTGCTGCCTCTGGCCTTGAACCTGCAATCCTCCTGCCTCCACCTCCCAAGTTGGTGGGATTACAGGCGTGCCCAGTTTAAGTGCAGAGCAGTTTAATATAGGGTTTCAAATCCATGAAAAATTAGGTTCAGGATCAAGTGTAGATTCATTATGTTGAAATTTAGAGGACCTGAGTCCACATTTAAATCTTTTGTTTAGATAATAGAGCTTCAAACAGAACCCAAACTTGGTTCTGTTTGGGTTCTGTTTGAAGCTCTATTATTGAAGCCCAAGTTTGGGTTCTGTTTGAAGCTCTATTATCTAGGTTTGGGTTCAAGCTTTTAATGTTCTTTTCTTTTTTTATTTGTTTTGCTTTTTGGTATCATTAACTATTTTATACATACAAACTGAAAAAACAAGAAAACAATTTTATTTATCTATCTACACAAGGATTAAAATTTTAAGCCCAAACCTGGACTTTCTACATTATAACACATTGAATCCACGCTCAAATCTGGACCCAATTTTTCACAGATTTGAAGCAAAAAATTATTAAGTAATTTATTGCTGGGAAGGTTTCCTGTTGTTTATTTTGTTTTGTTATTGCTGTTTGGATTTTTTGAGACATGATCTTATGTAGCCCAGGCTGGCCTTGAACTTGGATTGATCTCCTGCCTCAGTCTCCCACGTACTGGGATTATAGGTGAACACCACCACGCCTGGTTTGGGAATATATTCTTTTGTAAATCTGCCTAGGCTGAGAATAATTCCTTGAGTAAATAAAGCTTTGAGAAAAGAAGAATTCATTAAGATGGTGCTATACTTTTGTGTGTATGCGTGTGTGTGTGAGTATGTGTATAATTGTATATAGCTTTATAAATTCTAGTACTTTGATTTAGTCTGTTTTAGGATTCTCCTATAAACTTTTCAAGTTGGTAAAGCCCTTGGGTCTTTCTGTTATCTTCTCATATTTTCTTCCTTAAAGTTCACTAAATATTCAAAGAATGGGTCTGGAAATGACTTTGAAGATCTTTTATTCTCCCTATAGTTCCTGTATGGGAGAAGGACGTGGCAATCCACTTCTGAGGCAATCCTGAAACAGTCAGCCATTGAAAACCCTATAAGGGTCGCTATGAGTATAACATGACTCAGTGGCACCTAACAACAACAACATAGTTTCTATACACCTTAAAGGGTCAGGTCTAGAGTTACTAAATAGCTAATAGCTATATATTCTGCCATCTGAACCAAGATCTCTTAGGTGAAGGCTGCTAGATTACAGAGGTAGTGATCTGATTCTCCCCTTCTTCCTCACTTATTTCTGTTCCCTTACCCTGTCTCCCCTTTGCCTATTTCCCTCCCCTGTACGACTTTTCTTATTTTATTATCCCATCTTCTTTTCTCATTTCTTGGCCATGTTTGCCCAGCTAGGGAAGGGTTATGATATAAAGGTATGAAGGGACCTTATGACCTGAGGTATGCGAGGAAGAATAGTCTTTGACCTTGAGACATGCTGATTATGCTCTTTTCCTAGGATGCTCACAACTGTATTCCTGAGCTGGACAGTGAGACAGCCATGTTTTCTGTCTACGATGGACATGGAGGTAACTTTAGCAGATCATATTGGTAACATTCTAGGACCCCAATTCCAGACTTTACAGGGCAAGAAAAGGTCTTTTATTCTTTGACTTTTCAGGGTTCTAGCCTTGGGATATCATGTCCAACCTGGTACTGTTTTCTTCTTTCTGCTGTTCCTTTTTCCTCAGTAGGGAATTATATTGGTTAATAATCTATCTAGGCCATGAATTAATCCAAAAATCATCTTCTTATATTAGCATTTATTACTTTTTTTTTTAACTGAAGAAGTAAGTATATAGGCAAGGAAAGATGAATAATGTATTGATATACTCCTGAGAGAGGTGATGGTGAAATCCATTTTCTGGGTCTGAGCTTCCCAAACATTGTCCTTCTGAAAGGTTTCAGGTGTGCTAAAGTATTTATTCTCTCTACCCTGGGAGTTTACTTCAGTGTGGCATATAAAAATATTTTATCATTTTCTATGCGTGGGAAGCAGTGCTTCATATGACCTAACCTTTCTTCTAGGGGAGGAAGTTGCCTTGTACTGTGCCAAATATCTTCCTGATATCATCAAAGATCAGAAAGCCTACAAAGAAGGCAAGCTACAGAAGGTCTGTCTTTCCATACTGTTAATTCTCCACTTGCTTTCTAGCCCTTGGCTTTTCCTTCTTTGCCCTCTAGTTGCAGCTTTTTTACAGCATTTCTTCCTAAAGAACCGTATGCCTAAAACAAGCTTATTCCCATTTGGGTCTTTTTAGACCTGCCTTATTATTCTCTGGTCTCTGAACTGCTTTACTGATGTGAGTGTTTCCTACTGTGGCTGACCACATTTGAATTTGCTTCCCATTCTTGTGCCTAGGATTGTACATAGGCTGTTCATTTGTACTTATTATACTTTTTCTTGCACTTGCCTTATACTATTTTGCTTATATTCAGGCTTTAGAAGATGCCTTCTTGGCTATTGATGCCAAACTGACCACAGAGGAAGTCATTAAGGAGCTGGCACAGATTGCAGGGAGACCTACTGAGGATGAGGATGAGAAAGAAAAAGTAGCAGATGAAGATGATGGTGAGTGTGGCATCCCATGTTTGAGAGGAAATCAGCATTTTATTATCAGTCCCAAAAGAAGATGGCTTCCTAAGGACCTAGGGAGTCCTCACATTACAGAACCCTATGGTGTTCTCTTGTACTACATGTGGTTATGAAAAGGACGGAGAGAAGTAATCTTTGTCTGTTGAGTACCTAGTTATAAGCGTTTTTGCATACATTATCTTTTGTCATTCTGATGGGGTCTTCCTGGTTCCTATTGTTATATGACCTTTTTTCCCCAAGACCAGAACAGCTATTAGCCCCAGTAGCCAGATTAATCCCTGACCCTAGTCCTAAGCCAGCATTGTGGGCTTCCTGGGTCCTTAGCTAGAATAGAGGTTTCAATTTAACAATACCAAATGAGAAGTGAGAGGAGAAATAAACCTAGTAGTAGTACCTAGTGGTTCCTTTGACTAAGAAGGGGGTGAAAGACTGAGACCAAGAAAGGTCTGTGGAGGAGCTAGGGGATAGTCTTCTGAGACTTGATAAGTGAGAGGAGCCTTAGGAGCGGGAGGTTGTGGGGAGTTGGAACTCAGGCTGCAAGGGATGGCAAAGTAGTAAGAGGGACTGATTCCATGAGGAGTTTGGCATGGGGGCTCTGATTTAGCCTCTTCCCTGCAGTGGACAATGAGGAGGCTGCATTGCTGCATGAAGAGGCTACCATGACTATTGAAGAGCTGCTGACACGCTACGGGCAGAACTGTCAAAAGGGCCCTTCCCACAGCAAATCTGGATCTGGGACAGGCGAGGAGCCAGGGTCCCAGGGCCTCAATGGGGAGGCAGGACCTGAGGACCCATCTAGGGAAACTCCTTCACAGGAAAATGGCCCCACAGCCAAGGCCCACACAGGCCTTTCCTCCAACTCGGAACGTGGGACTGAGGCAGGCCAAATTGGCGAGCCTGGCACTCCCACTGGTGAGGCTGGGCCTTCCTGCTCTTCAGCCTCCGACAAGCTGCCTCGAGTTGCTAAGTCCAAGTTCTTTGAGGACAGTGAGGATGAGTCAGATGAGGCGGAGGAGGAAGAGGAAGACAGTGAGGTAAGGGCCTGTGAGGGCAGGCAGATGCTGAAGCTACAGAGAGGGCTTATTTGGTTGTCATCCGTAGCTTTCAACTCTCTTCCTTCTCCTATTTTCACATCATCCTCCAGGACCCACTATATTCTAAGCTTTAGCCTTTTGATTGCATTATCGCCACCATCACAGGTACCATTAGCCCTCTTACCTCTTTCTTTGTTGATACCCTAACAGATAGATGGCTTTTCAGAGTCTGTCTCCTAGAGGGAGCATAAGAAGTGTAGTTGTTGTTACTTTAGATATTTGGGTGTTTTCTTCTCTGGACAACTTATTTCCTAGCCACATTGCCCGGAAAGTGCTTTTGGCTGATAGCCTTGGCCTTTCCCAGAGCTTCTGGCTGGTAACTGCTCAGCCCAGTTGAGGATGTCAATTATTTTCATGCTAGCCCTATCCCCTGCCCCAGATTTTCATGATCATGTAGTTGTATCTTTCAGTGTTTTGAGGACCTGTTCAGTCAGGGCCTCTTGGTGTTCTGAGTATGAGTTGCTGGGGGGAATGAGGGGAGTCATCCCAGTCTCAGCAGTCTGGGATCCTCCTTCTGGCAGGAATGCAGTGAGGAAGAGGATGGCTACAGCAGCGAGGAGGCAGAGAACGAGGAAGATGAGGATGACACTGAGGAGGCTGAAGAGGATGATGATGAAGAAGAAGAGATGATGGTTCCTGGGATGGAAGGCAAAGAGGAGGTGTGTGGGGAAGGGGGACCAGTGAATCTGGAAAAGCCAAGGCAGGTGTGAATTCCCTGATTTTGATTTTGAGACAGGAGATCCTTTTGATATCCTGGTACTGAAGTTGTGGTCTGGTGAATTTACTCTGCAGGGAGTACCCAAATCTTTTGAGTAGAATTTCCTCAAAAAGGAGAGGGAGCACACTACTCTTTCTGGGGAGATGAAATCTGTGCTCCTCTCATTTGTTAAAGCTCTTTAGCGTAGGTGACTGGTCAGTAGTGCACCAAGGCACTCTTGCCCAGAAGCACCCACAAGGCTCCCTTTCTTCCTCTTAAGCCTGGCTCTGACAGTGGCACAACAGCGGTGGTGGCTCTGATACGAGGGAAGCAGTTGATTGTAGCCAATGCAGGAGACTCTCGCTGTGTGGTGTCTGAGGCTGGCAAAGCTTTAGACATGTCTTATGACCACAAACCAGAGGATGAAGTGGAACTAGCACGCATTAAGAACGCTGGTGGCAAGGTCACCATGGATGGACGAGTCAACGGGGGCCTCAACCTCTCCAGGGCCATTGGTAAGGGCCAAGAAAACTATGGGGAAGACTTAGGCTCTTGTTCTCTGTCTTAGACTACCTACTAGCAAACTTAAAATTTTCATAGCCCTAGTACCTTTCAAAATAATTTCAGATTTTCTATCTCCATTCTTACACATTTTTGTGAAATACCTAAAATAGGTATCATTATCCTCAGTATTTTCTGGATGATGAAAAAGACAGATGATCTGCTTAAAGTTCAGCAACTTGATGAAAGGCTTTGAAAGGCTTAGAAAAACTGAAACTTAGTTCTCTATCCCATTAGATTAAGGAAGTTTGTTAAGAAGGGAGTGTATGGCAAGGTTTGATCTGTCTCAAACACAAGCCTATGGGAAGTAGTCAAACTACTTGCCATCCAAAGACCCACTTCCTTTCCTTCAGGAGATCACTTCTACAAGAGAAACAAGAACCTGCCACCTGAAGAACAGATGATTTCAGCCCTTCCTGACATCAAAGTGCTGACTCTCACTGACGACCATGAGTTCATGGTCATTGCCTGTGATGGCATCTGGTGAGCACTGGCGGAACACCCTCAAATGCCCTTTCTGCAGCATTTCTTCCATAAGGTTCGGATCTGCTGTAGGATTAGAGGCAAGGCAGGCCTCTCGGTGAGTCAAAACCACCAAGGTTAAGGCAGAGCTGAGGAGAATTTCTGTAGGTGTTGATATTGGCCTGGGTCACCTTCTCAGCCCACACTTTTCTACTCTGCCTTGGTGGCCCTAAAGAAGATTCTGACTGTTGTTTTTGACCCCAGGAATGTGATGAGCAGCCAGGAAGTTGTAGACTTTATTCAATCAAAGATCAGCCAGCGTGATGAAAATGGGGAGCTTCGGTTATTGTCATCCATCGTGGAAGAGGTGAGTCTGAGGGTAAAGAAGAGTATATAGTCTGCACAGCCAGGGTTTTTCTTCTCACTTGAGCTAAGGCCAGAGCCTGGAGGTACTATTAGTTACCCATAAATGAAGGACGTTGACTCAAAAAATTCCACTGTTCCTCATGTCCCTGACTTAGCCTTATGCCCCATGGACCCATAAGTGTCTGTTTTATTATACCTGTTGCCCATTCCTGTCCTTCTACCACCCCGTCTCAGCAGGGCCAGCCCTCTTGTGGGACTCTAGGTTCCCAGGAAGGTGTTCAAACCCTGTGACCGAGCTGCCCCATCCCTTTTGTAGCTGCTGGATCAGTGCCTGGCACCGGACACCTCTGGGGATGGTACAGGGTGTGACAACATGACCTGCATCATCATTTGCTTCAAGCCCCGAAACACAGAGCTCCAGCCAGAGAGTGGCAAGCGGAAACTGGAGGAGGCACTCTCTGCTGATGGGGCTGAAGAGAATGGCAACAGTGACAACAAGAAAAAGGCCAAGCGGGACTAGCAGGCATCCAGGCCCCTGCCCACCTGGACTGTTTTCTGAGCCCTTGGGACCTGAGACTGAGTTTTGTCTTTTTCCTTTAGCCTTAGCAGTGGGTATGAGGTGTGCGAGGGGAGCTGGGTGGCTTTCCTCAGCCCGTTCCAAAGAGGGCTCTCTCTCCACACTGCAGCCTGGGAGCCTCTGCTGTCCTCTCCAGCCTCCTCCTTGGTCCTTGGGGCTCATCACCGGTCGGTTCTGTGCCTGTGCTCTGTTGTGTTGGAGGGAAGGACTGGTGGTTCTGGTTTTTACTCTGTGAACACTTTATTTAAGGACATTCTTTTTTATAGGCGGCTCCATGGCCCCCTGCCGCTTGCACCCGCTCTCTGTTGTACACTTTCAGTCAACACTTTTTCAGACTAAAGGCCAAAACCCAATCGTGCCCATGGTGTCCTTTTTTTTCTCTTGATGTTGCGGCCCCAGACTCGTATGGGGAGCACCCAGTGAACCCCTCTGTTCGCTTGTGCGTGCGCAACCCGCGCGTGTAGTGAGGAGGGGCCCGGCGCTGTAACTCTGCAGCCTGGGGGCTCCCTGGCAGGCCGAGAAGCCCGACGCCCTGCGCCCTCGCGGCGGCCCAGAGTCAGGAAGGACTTCCTGGTTCCTCCACAAAGGGGGCAGGGCGTCCCTTGCCCGACTGGTTGGCCCACCGATTGGCTGGCTTGCTGCACGTCACAATCACTTCCCGGTCACGCCGGGGCCGTTCTCGCTGCTGTGCGTCTTGCGGACTACGCGTCCCGTGTGGCAGTGCGACGGCGGAAGCGGAAGTGGGTACGGAGGTACCAGCTGGTCTCCGGAGAGGGGTAGGGGGCTCCATGAATGGAAGCGGCGGCGACGGCGGGAGCGGCCTGAGCTGGGCTCCGGGGCCGGGGCCGGGGGCTGCCCTGGGCCCGCGCCGCTGCATGGGGGCGGCCCGTGGACCCTGAGAGCGAGGGCGAGCGGGCGGAGCTGGGAGGGGCGGGGCCGGGTGGCCGCGGGCAGGAGGCACGTCGGGCTGGAGCCGGTCACGATGCCCCGAAGGAAGCAGAGCCACCCGCAGCCCGTGAAATGCGAGGGGGTCAAAGGTCAGGGGTCAGGGGCTTTGAGTGGGGAGGAGCGGGGGTGGGGTCAGTGGGTTCGGGTCAGGGTGGAGGGGGACTCCTGAGGGATGGGGCGGGCAATCTGGACTCCTAGCTTCCCACCGAAGTACTAAGGGAACCTCAGAGGGTCAGCGAGTACGGGAAGTGCGGTCCACGACGGCTGGTTCACTGGGTGCGGATTATGGGCACGGCTCTGGAGGGAGAGTCTACAAGCCCCCTTCCCTCTTCAGTGGATACTGAAGACTCCCTCGACGAAGGACCTGGGGCCCTGGTGTTGGAGAGTGATTTGCTACTAGGCCAAGATCTGGAGTTTGAGGAGGAAGAGGAAGAGGAAGAGGAGGAAGGTGACGGCAACAACGACCAGCTCATGGGCTATGAGAGAGACTCTGAAGGTGGGTTTGGGGGATTTGGTTAAGGATTAGTGGCTGCTGGGGACCCTAGCCCTTTAGGAGACGGTTAGGCCTGAGTGTCAGTGACCAAAATACCACTTCCTGCCACAATCTAGGACTGGTTTAGATTGGAGGTAGACTACTTCATTTGCTTATTGGTCCAATCAGCTCCATCGCTTTGCTGAGGTCAAGTTCTGGTGCCCGATACAAAAGTAGTATGAATAGAAAGTTGGATCAATCACATAGAGCAACTGGTTAAAAGTAAATGCCCTAAAAATAACCTTGTTCCCATATCTGGCCCATTTCTTGTGTAATTTTCAAGAAGTTTCATAGAAAGAGACTTCTCTGTTAACCTTTCAAGCTAGTACTTATGTCTACTCTGTTTATCTTCAGAATAAGTTCCTTTTATATTTAGGTATTTGATTCTGTCCTTAAGTAATTCTCTTTGTTCCTCTTTCCTGTGATCTTAGCATCACTGTACCCTGCTTTGCTGCACTGCCTGCCCACTTATGGTGGATGTTTTTGAAAGCCATTGAGGAAACCTGTAAAAGAATCCTTTCTCGCTTTCATTGTTTGCAATTCCCTCCAAATTTTGCTTCCCTTTTGAGATGGGTTTTATTTTATAGTTTGCCTTATACTAAAAAGGGCCTTATTGATATAGACCATAGAAAAATGTATGATTCCTCTGCCTTTTGTATTTTTACCTTCTTATTCCAAGAATTAATTACAATACTAATTCATTTCTGTCCGCAGCCTACTGTGAGTCCTTAATCTTTTCTATTCAGTGGAACTGGGTGTAGTTAAACTTTACCATCCCTATGTTAGTCAGGTTCTGAGGCGGATAATCATGTTAAATTTTCTGGAGTTACTGTGTGGGAGGAAACTAAAGGGATGATCAAAACTAAGAGAAGGGTGGGGCCCAGCCAGTGAGACTATTAAGTGAAAAATGGAGAGTTTGGAGCTAGGTCCTAAATCATGTTGTTTCTTCTCATGTCTGTCTCACCAGGAGACTCTCTGGGGGCCAGGCCTGGGCTTCCCTACGGGCTGAGTGACGACGAGTCTGGGGGCGGCCGGGCATTAAGTGCCGAGAGTGAAGTTGAGGAGCCAGCCAGGGGTCCAGGGGAGGCCAGGGGTGAGAGGCCAGGCCCAGCCTGCCAGCTGTGTGGGGGGCCCACAGGTGAGGGGCCGTGTTGTGGGGCAGGAGGGCCGGGTGGGGGGCCCCCGCTGCCCCCACGGCTACTGTACTCATGCCGCCTCTGCGCCTTCGTGTCCCACTACTCGAGCCACCTGAAGCGGCACATGCAGACACACAGCGGGGAGAAGCCGTTCCGCTGTGGCCGCTGCCCCTACGCCTCAGCCCAGCTCGTCAACCTGACACGACATACCCGCACCCACACTGGCGAGAAGCCCTACCGCTGTCCCCACTGCCCCTTTGCCTGCAGCAGCCTGGGCAACCTGAGGCGGCATCAGCGCACCCACACCGGGCCCCCCACTCCTCCCTGCCCAACCTGTGGCTTCCGCTGTTGTGCTCCGCGACCAGCTCGGCCTCCCAGTCCCACAGAGCAGGAGGGGACAGCGCCCCGGCGACCTGAAGGTAAAAAGCCAGGGACCAGATGCTAGGACATGGGTGGGTGGCACTAGGGATACTTGGATTAATAGCTTAGGTCTCATTGTTCCCACAGATGCTCTGCTCCTTCCAGATTTGAGTCTACACGTGTCACCAGGTGGTGCCAGTTTCCTGCCAGACTGTGGGCAGCTGCGGGGTGAAGGGGAGGGCTTGTGCGGGACTGGATCAGAACCTCTGCCAGAGCTGCTGTTTCCTTGGACCTGCCGGGGCTGTGGACAAGAGCTGGAAGAGGGTGAGGGTAGTAGGCTGGGAGCTGCCATGTGTGAGCGCTGCATGCGAGAGGCTGGAGGGGGTGCCAGTGGGGGGCCTCAGGGCCCCAGTGACAAAGGCTTTGCCTGTAGCCTCTGCCCCTTTGCCACTCACTATCCCAACCACCTGGCCCGGCACATGAAGACACACAGTGGTGAGAAACCTTTCCGCTGTGCCCGCTGTCCTTACGCCTCTGCTCATCTGGATAACCTGAAACGGCACCAGCGCGTCCATACGGGAGAGAAGCCCTACAAGTGCCCCCTCTGCCCCTACGCCTGTGGCAACCTGGCCAACCTCAAGCGTCATGGTCGCATTCACTCGGGTGACAAACCTTTTCGGTGTAGCCTTTGCAACTACAGCTGCAACCAGAGCATGAACCTCAAACGCCACATGCTGCGGCACACAGGCGAGAAGCCTTTCCGCTGTGCTACCTGCGCCTATACCACAGGCCACTGGGACAACTACAAGCGCCACCAGAAGGTGCATGGCCACGGTGGGGCAGGAGGGCCTGGACTCTCTGCCCCTGAGGGTTGGGCCTCACCTCATAGCCCACCTTCTGTTTTGAACACTCGGGGTCCAACAGCCCTGGGTGCCGCTGGTAGCCGGGCTCTCCATACAGACTCACCTTAAAACTAGGTCCTCCTGCTCCTCCTGCTCCTTTTATACATATGGACTAGAAGCCACCTCTTTCTTCCTCCCCCGCTGGCCAGGGGCTCCACACAGACTAAACTAGGCACCATATGCACCAGCCCAGATCCCATGGGCAGGGACCCATATGGACCAGGGGGCCTTGCTTTGGCTCATGCACTTCATGAGTTCAATGAGAAGGGCCTCATATTCACCTCCACTGCTCCCAGGGGCTGTGGACAAATTGGCTGGGGGACTGCCCAGCCTCCCACCTGTTTATTTAACTTATTTCAGTGCTTTATAATAAAGGAAACACTAACAAAGCCACGTCTATGCGGAATTGGCAATGGCAAGCACAGTTAGTTCTCACCCTTAGCACAGTCGTCCATGCTATGATGGGGGCAGCAAGAGGGAACCAGAGGTAGGCAGCAGTCAGGCTGAATTTAATGATGGGGAGTTGGGCTAGACCATACACAGACCTTTGCCCATCCCCTTGCCCATGGCCTCAAGAAGCCAGAAGCAGCCGGAGGGGGAGCTGTAGTTCCTCCCCAAGGCAGGTAGCCATGGTCCCTTGGACTTTGTGCAAAATACTAAATGCTAATTTGGCATTAAGGACCAGCTCTGAAAAAGAGGGGGGGTGATCCTTTGTGCAGCCAGCCCTGGGGGGGAAGGAAGGTAGGTTAGGAGGCCCCTGGCCAGGAAGAATAATGGACAAAGGAAGGGGGAACATAAAGACTCCCCATAATTTGGGGGTACAGGCACAGGGCAAGTTTCTGTAAAGTTCCTTTGGGTAGAGGGCAGACATCCAGGCAGTGGAGATTACAGATCCTCATCTCCAATGCCCTCAAAGGCGAAATTGCCGTGGACATCACTGGCACTGGCATCTGTGCTGGGACTGCCAATTCCCCGCAAGCTCACAGCACTCAGCTTACTCTGTAACAAAGACAGGGTAGAGGTTAGAAGATTCAAGTGTGTGCAGCCCTGACAGACACCAACCTCACCAACCCTGTAACTCACTGAGAGTTTGACCATGGATTCCCGGCTGGCGTCAGGTGACTCCTGGAGAAGAGGAGGCAGAGAGGTCAGAACTGGGAAGGTGAGGCAAGGGTGGGAGCCAGGATACTGACTAGGGGTGATACTTACAAGCAGTGGTGGGGACTTCACTGCTTGCTGGCTGTCTGAGTGTCTCAAGGTGCCCCCTACCCGCCGACGCAGCATCTGGGGACAAAAAGTGCTGATGAGGGCAAGATCACTCCTTTCAGAACCTCAGTCATTTCCCTCTGGAGAAGACACCCCAGGAAGAAAGGCTCATAGGACAAAAGGCTGGGAGAGCACAACCACACAGCTGCTTGGTCCCTGTCTGCTGCTTACCTTCCTGATACTGCCGCCAGATTTCTTTATCATCAGCTCATCCACCATGGACTGCAAACAGATGCTCATCATGATAGCCTGAGGACAAGAGAGCTCAGCCTGACTAGAGTGGTCATGCTGAGCCCAGCCCCCTAAAACAACAGCTCCCACTCACATGGAATCCTGGAACCCCTCAACTTAAGGATCTAAGGGGCTCCATAGGGTGGGCTCATACCTGAGGGCTGGTGATGGTGACCCACTGTAGCCGGTCCTTGCTCATGAGGTATTCAAAAGCCAGTTCTAGGCGCACCTCACCTCGGCTCCGGGCTGGGCTGCTTGTGCCTCCACTGGGCAGTGGCACCTGGGAAAGGATGAGGATTCAGGCTGAGTTCATTCTGGCCAAACTGCCTCCTCTCCTGACCCACTGCAGTCCAGTTCTAAAGCTCAAGGATTGCCAGGCCCCCACCTCAGAAGACTTCCTCTCCTTCCCCAACTCACAGAGGAGGTGACCCGCCAGCATCGCATACGGGTAACACGGAAGGAGCCTTCTCGGAGTTGCTGTCCAGGCAAGCGGAGCTGGAGGCTGAGCTCACTGTTGCCTGCACTGACCACCACAGGACAGTCCTTCTCTGGGAAGTCAGCCACACAGGCATCAAAGCGCAGGTAGCCATAGTGCCTCAGGGTTTGGGCCAACCTTAGGAACTGAAAAATGATCACCATATGTGGTGGGTTAGGTGCAGACAGTAGGGCACCTCAGAGCTAGCTACTCCTTGGAGACAGTGAGGCAAAAACTCACCTCCTTCTTGGAGACTTTCTCTTGCAAAGATTTGAGCTGCCGGTGCTGCTCTTTAGTGACGAGGATCCACCCACGCTCAATATCTGACACTGTCTACAGTGGAGACAAGGGGTGAGAGGTGGGGGCTTCCAGTTAGTAGACCCAGTATACTGTCCACAGTTAGCTCTGTCCAGCCTGACCCTAGCCCCGCACTCGAGAAACCTCTGCAGTGAGACCTTGACCTTATCGTGTATAAAGTAGGGAAAGTAGGAAAAGTAGAGGTTGTGCCAAGAGCCCTGACAGTATTCTGGGAACTTCTCCATGAACTGGGAACAAAGACATGAAAAGAGTGTTGGGAGAGTGGGACAAATCAGAGTCATTTTCAGGGCAGGGGTTCTGAGGCAGCTCCAAGCTCACCTGAGCATAAAGCAGGTTCAGGCCAACCCGGTTCTCCATGACATCGTCATCATAGGCAGAGTCCCAATAACTGTGAGGCCAAGGGGTGGAAAGGGGTAATGGGGCTAAGCTGCGGTAAGGCAAGAGGTAGGATGGGAAAGAGGGGGAAAATAGGAGCAAGCTGGAACTATCAGGGGCTAATGATGGTATAGTGAGAGAAAGCTTGGGAGGCCTGGTAGAAACACCCAGCACTACTACCTTATCCAGATTATACTGTCTCAATTTGTGGCCCAGTAATCCAACCCAGCACCCACCCCCTCTTTCAGGCCCAGCTCTGACCTCTTCCTTAGCACAATCTTATACTCTTGACTCCGAAGACTGGTAACAGACACATAAGGCAGCTCAAACTCCTGCAACTTCCGTACAACTAGGTCAAAACAAAACAAACAAAATGTGATGAGATTTGAAGGAAAACCAAGCAAGAAGCACCCTGAGGAAATGCGGCATTCTGAGGGGAGTCAAGGAGACAGAAACTCACTACTTGAAGCACATGAAGCAGTAAAGTCCAGAGAAACTCACAAGAAAATGCTCCATCCTCTTTTTCTCTAACAAGGAAGAGACTAAAATATCCGATCAAGTCATCTGGAAGATCCAGCTTTGCAGCCACAGCCTGGGAACAGGAAGAACAGCTCATCCTACTGGCTGGTTTTAATCTTCCCCTAGCCTGAGACCAGGGGTGCAGGAGGCAGAGGGTCTGTGCTGAACAAGCACCTCACCTCCAGGACATCTTCAGTCTGATCTGAAGTTAGCACATTGACCTGAACTTTCTGCCCATTGCTGAGAAGCACGTCCAAGGAGACCTCCTCTGTGGGGACCTGCTGTGTCTCCTGTATGAGCAGACATGGATAGGAAACATTACTGTGTTAATACCTGCCCAGGGTCCAGCTCCGACTCATCCCAACTCTCTATTTCTAGGTCCTTTTAGTGCCATTGTCATTCTCGAATATAAACTGGACCTTCCTTGACTTCAGTAGTACAACAGAAGCTCCATTCTATAAAAACAAGTGCTGAGTGACTGTAACCACATTAAAATGACAAGGCCCTCCAGCAGGTCCTTCTTAAATCTAAGTCAAACTCAAAGTCTTACCTGTTGGGCCCGACGCAAGAAACTATTGAAGGTCTCACTGCTCCCAAGCAATGGGTCTTGCCGAACTGTTAGGACAAGAAGATGTTTTAGTAACTTAGGACTCTTGGTTTCCCCCCGTCGTCCTCTTGGTAGTTCCCCCAAAATCCCATTTCCTGGGCTACTGCTAGCCTGCGACATCTCCACCTGGCCTCACCTCACTCAGTGCATAAATTCTTCACCTGCCCCACCCTTGGCTGCCATCTAGTTGAGTCCAGTCTATAGAACCAGGGAAATAACAGTGATGTTAACCTAAGACACATCAGATACAAAGTCCTCCCCACCAATCTAAGTCGTTTTGAGACTAGTATTACACTAGTATGTCTCCTACATGTTAGTGCCCAAGATGCTTTGCTAGTATAGAATCATGAATCCTTGAGAGCAAGCTGGGCACGGTGGCACATCCCTGTAATCCCAGCGACTCGGAAGGTGGAGGCAGAAGATTGGCAAGTTTGAGGCCACAGACAACCTGTCTTGGACCTTGTCTCAGAAAATAAAAAGTGGTCCGGGGATGCAGCCCAGTGTTAGAGCATTTGCAAAGTATACACAACCCTTGGGTTCAACCTGTCAATAAGTGGGGGGGGGGGGGGGGGGGGGACTCTTGAAAGCTGCTTACTTTGCTAACTAGTTAACTAGTTAAGAGGCTTCCTAGATCTAGAAATTAGTGTACAACCTTCTACAGAGCTAGTTGTTTTTAGTTTCTCCCCATGGTTCTCAAAATAGCCTTCAGTTCCTCCAGCCACTCACCAGCTTGCATGTACTTCTCTAATTGCTCTCTCCTCTGCTCTACCTCTGCAGGTGTCAGAGAGAAAAGCTTCTTTGGGGGAAATGCAGGAAGCACATTGGCCCCATACTCCTTCCGAAGCTATGTAAAGAAAGAAATATTACCTTTCACATAAACACAGAAAATGAAAGGAGGTAATAGAGACTTACCATGCCCTCTTGGGCTCCCCTATCTACCCTGATCATATGGGATACAATACCTTTGGCAGAGTTAGTATCTCATGGGAACTGTCTTAAATATGTTTGTTTGTTTGTTTATGCATTACTGTGTACAAGCCTCAGGGTTTGGGGGAAGGATTTGTATGGGGCCAGAGAGCCCTTCGATTATCTAGCAAGACTGTTTGTTGAACATTCACAAGAAGCAGAGGGCTTTGTAGGGAACATTTTAAAGCCATAGCATGTTCACAAAGCATCTTAGGACTTGAAGAGACTTTGCAGATCAAGGAATCTATTTTTGAGATGTAGAAACTGAGACTCAAAGAAATTAGGTAACTTGCTCAGGGTTACACTACTAAGTATTAGTTAGAACCAGGGCTCTCTACTGAGTTATATTCAGAGTTCACCGTCTGATGAGGAAGGTAGGGAAATATTACATCACAGATACATAACGATTAATTGGAACGGCTATACATACTGAAATGAGCCAAGGAACACACAAGGAAATTGATAAATGGTTTGTATAAGCAGGGAAAGAATCTCTAAGTTGCAGCTTAGATGACAGAAAGAATGTGCTTTGGCAGACAGGGAAGATTCGGTTTTTGCAGGGGCAAAGGCTGAAAGACTAGTTAAGAAGGGGCAGAAAAGCAGGTAGGAGAATGTGAGTACAGGGACGAGCAGTTGTTGCAAACATTAAGCTTCTTACGGAGCTCCCCGGAAAGGTCAAAAGGTAAGATAAAGCACTCCACCCTCCCCGGTGGCAGGGATTAAAGAAGAACGCAATGAGGGGGAAACGAAGATATTGATGTCCACGGGTAGAAAAGGAAGCTGCCTCCAGACAGGGGTGCTAGTCCCACCTGCTCGTGCAGCCCCAGGAGCTGGCTGTAGCGCACCCGACAGTGCAAGACTCCATTCACGTGAATGTTATAGGCCTGAGGACACAAAACCAGGCAAGCATTTCAGGATCGCAGTCCCAGTTGCCCACCAAGAACCCTTGCCGGAAGTTGTCTGGCACAGCTCGATCTGAGTAAAGCGCCGAGATCTCCCGAGGGTTAGCCAGTTTTTCCCAGGGGCTGGTCCCAAAGCAGAAGAGCCAGTGCGGGGCAGGCTCGGGCGCTTGTGCTGCAGTCTCCCTCCCAAGGAGGACAAGTGATGCCTACCACAGCAGCCACGGCCTAGAATGGGGAGGCGACCGGCCGAACAAAGGCTATTGGAGCCGAGCGACTTCAGTACAAATCTGACACATGAGATACGCTCCCAGCGAGACCAGAGGCCCAGGATTAGGCCCAAAGGGTGGCTGCCAGGCCTTAAAGACCGCTCTGAGGGCTCTGGCCCGTTATCCCCGCCCCGGCCCGGCCCAACTCCGGCTGCTCCTCACCACGTAGGCGGAGCCGCCGCTGTCCCCGCTGCGGGACTCGGTTTCTGGAATGGAAAAGTGCATGTTCCCTATGGCAGGGCCCGGCCAGGCTCCAGACTGTGAGGGCCGCAGCGGCTCTGCACGCTCGACTCCACTGCTCAGCGCGTCCTCATAGCCTCACTCGCCATTTTGGGGCCTGAGATCAGAGGTGGGAAGGCGGTGGGACGTCGGCTCTAGGAGTAGCCACCCTAGCATGCTGGGAATTGTAGTCCATAAGGTAAGAGGCGACTGTCAGTACTGGGAGCCCAAGGGTGAAATGGCCCTCATGGCGACCGGTAGTCCGGGGCGGAGCCCCACGCGCGTCTGAAGTTTTAGTCGTTTTGGACCAGCCCAGGTGGCGCTGTAGTCCCAGCGATCGGGGAGCAAGGTGCTGTGCAGTCCCAGTGACCGCGGTGGGCGGAGCTTAGAACGCGGAGCGATGGCTGCTGTGGCTGTGGCTGTCCGTGAGGGTGAGTGAAGGGCTGGGCGCACCAGCTGGTGCGGGCCGACGAACTCCGGACTGCTGGTGCTGGGTTCCGAGCGCTTTGGAGCCCTATCGTTCCGTTCCCGCGCCACGCCACATTCTAGTTTAGACACTTTCGGACACAGCCCCGCGCCGCTTACCGACTGGTTCCCGTGAGATGGGTGGGTGACCCCACCTTTCTTCCTCCCCCGCCTGGCCTTTGATCCTGCCGCGCAGTGCGTCCCCACGCGGGTCCTGGATCGCCTTGCGTTTAGCGGTGGAGTCGTGGTCATGCCAACCCAACAGCCAGCTGCTCTGAGTACGAGTCCCCCTAAGCCCTCCCGGAGCCTCTCAGGCTCACTTTGTGCCCTGTTTTCTGATGCAGATTCGGGATCCAGGATGAAGGCGGAGCTTCCTCCCAGGTCTGGGGTAAGTGAGGGAGAACTCTCAAGTCGCCTGTCAAGCTCTACGCAGGAAATTATGTTGGCTTCATTCTGCTCCATCTCCCATCCCATTTCAGTTTATTTCTCAGTAAAACCAGATTTTACAGAGCCTAATGGAATATGACTCTGACCCTTGAGGAGAAGCTTCTATCCCTGTGGCATGTAGGGTTGTAATAGGTAGCTTGTGGAAGTTAGGACTAGGGACTTAACCTTATGGGAATCTTGCAAGCATCCAATTGTGTTTATTCACTCACCTTTGGAATTG
This sequence comes from Pedetes capensis, assembly GCA_007922755.1. Lineage (NCBI taxonomy): Eukaryota > Metazoa > Chordata > Mammalia > Rodentia > Pedetidae > Pedetes > Pedetes capensis. Next base: position 36,947 of record VMDO01008134.1, on the reverse strand, counting down.
CTGGGGGAAGAGCAGTGTCCTATGTTTGTGTCTCAGGCAGCGGGGAGGGAGATGACCCAAGAAGAGAAGCTGCAGCTTCGGAAGGAAAAGAAACAGCAGAAAAAGAAACGGAAGGAGGAAAAGGGGTCAGAACAAGAAACTGGCTCTGCTATATCTGCAGCCCAATGTCAAGGTGCGGGGGTCTCTTTAAAAAGGTTGGGGTGTGAAGCTGGTAGGGGTGTGGTGGGGGAGACAACAACGTTGGTTTGAGAAAGTGAAAAGCAAAGAGGTGTGATAAACTGAGAGAGAAGCTTTGGCTGAGGCAGGGATACCACCTGCCTCAGGCTTGGGCACCTCTTCCTTCTACCTTTAATAGGCCCAACCAGAGAACTGTCAGGACCTGGCAGTCATCTGGAGGGCACTCCAGGGGAGAAAGTGCCAGCTGGTCGAAGTAAGGCTGAACTTCGTGCTGAGCGGCGAGCCAAGCAGGAAGCAGAGCGGGCCCTGAAACAGGCAAGAAAGGGAGAACAAGGAGGGCCCCCTCCTCAGGCCTGCCCTAGTACAGCTGGAGAAAACCCTGCAGGTATCTTCTCTTCATTTCAGAACCTCAGTTCTTCCTAATTTTTGTGCCAACTCAGGCTTCCCCATAGTAAAACAGCTTTCCCCTCCCGTTCTCACTTTGGGAGCCAAAGTTCAAAATTTTTCTGTCAACCCTATCCTACCCTTGTTTCTTCTTTGACTGTGTCTTCCCCAGCGTTTTTCCGTCGTTTTTTTTTTTTTTTTTTTTTAATGCTCCTTATGTCCTAAGAGCATATTACCCATTTCAAGACCTACAGTCAAGACCTATGTCTTGAAAACATGACCATTATCTTTCAGGAGTGAAGCATCTCCCTGAGCACAGTCAGGTTGATGACCCCACACTTCTGAGGAGACTTGTTAAAAAACCAGAGAGACTGCAGGTAGGAAGCAGGTTTGGTACTTGTCCAGAATTTATGAGCCTAGAGAGATGGGCTAGAGGGAGGAAAATTGCATGGGGAAAACTGATACCCTGGAGAAGGATGAGTTTTTGTGTCAAAGTAGTCTCATTGTTCACTTCCTTTCCAGCTTCATCCCACAAGTTTTAAACTCTGGGCCATTGGTCCTCTTCCTCTGTTTTGTCAAGGTTCCTACACGAAAGGATTATGGATCCAAAGTCAGTCTCTTCTCCCACCTGCCCCAGTACAGCAGGCAAAACTCCCTGACCCAGTATATGAGGTAGGATCCTATGAAAATTGGCATAGCTTTTAAGTCAGAGGAAGTTGAGTAACTCAGCATTAAAAGTGACTAGAAATTTGGGATGGAATCTGTGGGAAGAAGTATGCATTCAAGGCAAAACTCGAGAGGAAATAGGGGAGTCTGTGCTAGTGGAGAAAATTCCGTTTCATCAGGGGCAAGGGGCAGTAGGTATTCAAGTTCCCTTACAAAGTATGTGACACCGCCATCCCGTCAGCATCCCATCCTCTGTGATCCACCCAGCCATGGTACGACTTGGCCTGCAGTACTCCAAGGGCCTGGTTAGTGGCTCCAATGCCCGGTGTATTGCCCTGCTTCACGCTCTACAGCAGGTATGTTCCATTCTCTTCTCTCCTGTGACCCCCCTTCACCTTTCCTGACTCTACTTCAACTTCTCCCTCCCAAGATAATCTCTGGGGAAAAGAGGGACTTACTTTCACCCTCAGAGCACTTTCTTCAGTGAAGCCTACCCCTACCCTTTTCAGAGACCTTCATTACAGAGCATTTTGCTGATCAAGTTCTGTACTTTGTAGGTGATTCAGGATTACACAACGCCTCCCAATGAGGAACTCTCAAGGGATCTAGTGAATAAACTAAAACCCTACATCAGGTAAGGACAATCACTGCAAGCCTACTCCCATCTCACTCAGACTTTCTAGTGTTCTTTCTCTTGCTCTTCTACTCTATTTCCTTTTCCTGTTGTGTTTCTTTTGTTTTTCTTTTTTCTTTTTTTTTTTTGTTTTTTTTTTTTTGCAACAAGCGGAGGCTGTCACTATGTAGCCCAGGCTGACCTCAAACTCATATCAATTCTCTTGCCTCAGCCTCCCGAGTGCTGGGATTACAGGCCTGTACCACCATGTCCGGGTTCTATTTCTTTTTAAAGAAAAATTGTTGAATGTGACAGCTTTTAAAGTTGTAACTAGTTGCACTGTGAAGTATTGTTGTTGCAGCTTCTTGACTCAGTGCCGCCCCCTGTCAGCAAGCATGTACAACGCCATCAAGTTCCTTAACAAGGAAATCACTGGTGTGAGCAGCTCCAAGCGGGAAGAGGAGGTGATGATGCTGGGGGTTGGGAGAGGCATGCACCTATGGTTAGGGTTAAGCAACAAATTCAGAACTCCCAGGAAGTCTGACACATGCCACTCTGCCGTAGTCACCAGTTAAGGAGGTGGTTGGGCACTCTTGACTTGTGCCACCATTGGACCTCCTTCAGGCCCATCATTATACACATATTCAAACACCTGGCATGATAACAAGAGGAAGAAATGTATCCACTTCCTATTCCCTAAACATCTTACTCCATTTAGGCCAAGTCAGAACTCAGAACAGCCATTGATCGTTATGTGCAAGAGAAGATTGTGCTTGCAGCTCAGGCAATTTCACGCTTTGCTTACAAGAAGATCAGTAATGGAGATGTCATCCTGGTATACGGATGGTATGGTCCAACCCTCATGACTGACAAATCTGGGGAGGGGAATAATTGGAAGTACGGACTACTGTCTTGCCTTTGCAAATGGGCTGGCCACCAGTTAGCGACTTTTATAACTGAGTCTCTTCTCTATCTACTCTAGCTCATCTCTGGTATCACGAATTCTCCAGGAGGCTTGGGCTGAGGGCCGGCAGTTTCGGGTAGTAGTGGTGGACAGCCGACCACGGCTAGAGGGAAGGCACATGCTCCGTTCTCTGGTCCGTGCTGGAGTCCCTGCCTCCTACCTGCTGATTCCTGCAGCCTCCTATGTGCTCCCAGAGGTGAGGACAGAGGAAAGGGACTCCCAAGTTGGAGGCAAAGGACATGGTAACATAGACATAATCCTACCTCCTAAGGTTCAATTACTTAGATAGAATAAGGTTGGTGTGGTGGTGCATGCCTATAATCCCAGCAACTCAGGAGGCTGAGGGAGGAGGATTACAAGTTTGAGGCCAGAGGCAGCCTGTGCAACTTAGCAAGACCCTGTCTTAGATTTTAAAAAGGGGGTGTACATGTGGTTCAGTGGTAGTGTGCTTGCCTAGCATGCACAAGAACCTGAGCCCAACACCCCAGAATTGGAAGAGAAAAAAGAAAAGAAAAGAAAAATATAGAATAATACAGCCCTGTTTAAGCTTAATGGGAAAAACACCTACAGCATGTTATAGCACAGTTTTGCTATTGCATGAACATTAAACTAGTAGTCACCAAGGAGGAACAGGACAAAAGTAACTTCAAAGTTTAGTTTTCCTGTGGGATGTTTGGTGGGTCAATGGTTAAGTGATTTCTAAGAGCAGCCATCAGGAGTTGTTATTTGTCTTAATATTGCTGTTCTGGGCAGGAGTGGAGGACCTTATTCTGTAGTGATGCAAAGCATATTTTCTTTCTTCCCTTCCCACACTGTCTAATACAAACAGGTTTCTAAGGTGCTATTGGGAGCTCATGCACTCCTGGCCAATGGGTCCGTAATGTCACGGGTAGGGACAGCACAGCTGGCCCTGGTGGCTCGAGCCCATAATGTGCCAGTGCTGGTCTGCTGTGAAACATACAAGTTCTGTGAGCGCGTGCAGACTGATGCCTTTGTCTCTAATGAGCTAGGTAAGCAGGGCAGAAGAGAAGCTTCCAGGGACCTAAGACTTGAGTGGGAGATGGGAGGTTAAGCTACAGTTTCTTTTCTAAAAGGACATAATGGGTCTACCTCCTGTTGCAGATGACCCTGATGAGCTGCAGTGTGAGAGGGGAGAAGAAGTGGCCCTGGCTAACTGGCAGAATCACCCTTCACTACGGTTGTTGAATTTGGTCTATGACGTGACTCCGCCAGAGCTCGTCGATCTGGTGATCACAGAGTTGGGCATGATCCCTTGCAGTTCTGTGCCTGTTGTCCTAAGAGTCAAGAGCAGTGACCAGTGAGAAAGGCACAGGGTCAATAAATGGCATATACTCTACCCTTGGCAACTCTGCTGCCTTCCTATGATTTTGAGCATCTCCACCACTTAGGTTAGGAGTCTACACTCTCCCGCCTCTCTGATCATTTGCAACCAACTTCAGGCGTTTGTGAAGATCCTCTCAGGTGACTAGCTGTAGGCTAATTCTTCTTGGCCAAGGTGAAGGTCTGAGTAGAGATCAAAACCTATTCATATCTTCAGTCATTAAACTTGAGCATCTTGCTGGGCGTGGTGGTGGACACCTATAATCCCAGCTACTTGGGTGGTGGAGGCAGGAGGATTGCAAGTTTGAGACCAGAGGTGCTCTGTGTAATTTAGCGAGATCCTCTCTCAAAAAGTAAAAAAAATGGGCTGAGGGTGCAGCTCAGTGGTATAGCACTTGCAAAGCATGTGAGCGCAAGGCCTTGGGTTCAAACCCCAGTACCGAAAAAAAAATTTTTTTTTTTTTAGTATCTTATACCAGACACTGAGCTAGGTATGAGGAGGAACATAAGAGACGTAGCTAGTGTGGTGGCGTATAACTCTAATTCCAGCACTCAGGAGGTGGAGGCAGGATTGTAAATTGGAGGCCAGCCTAGGACCCTGTCTCAAAAAATACAAGGGCTGGGGATGTAGCTCAGTAGTAGAACGCTTGCCTAGCATGAACAGGCCCTGGCTTTATCCCCAGCACCAGAGTTGTAACCTCAGTAGTAAGTTAGCATTTATTGGCAGGGCTTCACATACTTACATACTTTGTAAGTATTCTACTACTGGGCTGCATCTCCAACCCATTTTAAATTTTTTAGATTATTATTATTTTTAGGTGTTTGGTGGTACTGTGGGGTTGAATCCAGGGCCTTGTGTATACTTTGCAAGCACTCTTACCACTGAGCTGCACCCCCAGCCAGCCTCTTCAAAATTTTTTAAAATTTCGAGATGGAGTGTCATTAAATTACAGAGCCTGCCTCTACCCTTGAACTCCCTATCTTCCTCCCTCCTACTATCCTCCTCCTTCCTGAGTCACTGCTATTACAGATGTGTGCCACTGTGCTTAGCTTTTTTTTTTTTTTTTTTTCTAATTTTGAGTCAGAGTCTCACTAAGTTGTACATGCTGCCTCTGACCTCTGACCTTGAACTCATAATTCTGCTTCTGTCTCCTGGGTGCTGGGATTACAGGTATGTGCCACTGTACCGAGCATTTTTGTTTTGTTTTTGTTTTTCAATTTTTAAGTAGCTAATAATGCAAAAAAAAAAAAAGTAAAAGCTGAACCTGAACTCAGATTTTCACTGTGTTTGGGTTCAAGTTTGAGTTCAGAAAAAATTTTTAAAAATATTTAAACTACATGTTCAGGGTTTGGGTTCAATTTAAAGCCTTGCTATCTGTCTGAGAGACAAATATCAACAGATTGGTGTACATTCTGTAACTGTTTTCTTTATAGTAACACACACAAAAAAATTATATCAAGTATAATGTTTTCAAATTTCTTTTCTACTTAACAACTTCCTGATATTTCCCTCTGACACTGCGGGTATCCCCACTTCATTCTTTTTAACAGATGAAGAGAATTTCATTGAACCAGTTATTGTTGAGGTCCCATCAAGTCAGTGTCCGACTCATGTACAACAGGCAAAACAGTATTGTAGTGCTTCTCTGCTATTCATAGGTTTTAAAACAGCTGATTGTTTTTTGGGGTGTGGGTTGCTGGGTCCTTCTCCCAAACCTACAGCACCTGGTGTTCCCAGGCGGTTTCCCATCCAAGTACTAAGCAGGCCCAACCCTGCTTAGTTTCCAAGATCTAACGGGGTGGGATGCCACAGTGGTATGGTGGTAGGCAACTAGTTGTTGTATGAACAAAATCCTTGGGAATAGCCAAGGATGATGCTACTGGGTCTAGCAACTTAACAGGTACTGTTTGATCTAGTCCATGAAAGATAAGTTGTTTTCTAGTTGGAAAAGAATGAGAAGAGGCTGATTAGCAGAGGAAACAGCTGGACCACAAAGGCAGAATAGACCTTAGAGGGAGTGGCCAATTTCAAAGTCAGGTAGTGTGATCAGGCTAGAACTAAGACTTAATGTTCAGAGTGATAAAGCTGCAAAGATAGATTGAGGCTAGGCTGTGAGAGTCTAACCATTGAGGGAAGGCTGTGAGAATCTAACCACTGGTTAGCTTCAGAATAGAAGCCATGGGCGCGGTGGTGCATGCCTGTAATCCCAGCGGCTTGGGAGGTGGAGGCAGGAGGATCGCAAGTTTGAGACCAGAGGCAGTCTACATAACATAGTGAGACCCTGTCTCAAAAAGTAAAAAAATGGGCTGAGGTGCAGCTCAGTGGTCCAGCACTTGCAGAACATGTGCGAGGCCCTGGGTTCAACCCCCAGTACCACAAAAAAAAAAAAAAAAAAAAAGGAATAGAAGCCATCCCTTTGAAGTAGGGCAAGATGAAAGTGAACTACACACTGAATCCCCATCACTAGATGCAATAATTACCAAGACTTAACCACATTTGCTTTCTCTTTTCTTTTACTCCTGCAGATTTCAATGTCTTTTAAAAATATAGCAATTCACCATAATGTCATTATCACACATATTAAATAATATTTTGCAAGGTATTATCCAATCCATACTCTGATTTCCTTGATCTTCTCAAAAATTGCATTTTCCAGTTAGTTACTTTGAATCAGGATACAAACAAATCCACACATTTGGTTGTTATGTCTCTTTACAAAAGCATAGCTAGTGCTGTGGCTCAACCGTGAAGCACCTGGCCTAACATGTGTGAGGTCCTAGGTTCCATTCCCAGCAATCAAAGGAGGAAAAATAATAATAAAATAAAATATATATATGTATATGTATACATACACACACACACACACACATAAACACATCTAGAGGAGCAACAAAAAGTTTATTTATTCATTTGTTCATTTATTTATTTAGATACAGGGTTTCACTGTGTAGCTTAGGCTGGCTTGGAATTCCCTATGTACACCAGTCTGGCCCAGAACTTGCATCTGTCTTCCTGCCTCAGCCTCCAGAATGCTGGGATTACAGGCATGTGCCACCATGCCCAGCTCCTCCTCCCTTTTTTAATTCATGACGTTGACTTACAGAAACAGGGTATCATAAAATGTTCCACAGTCTCAATTTGACTACTTTCATGTGGTGTCATTTAATTTACTCTTCTAAACCCTGTATTTCCACTCAAGTTTTTGGGTAGGGATACTTAATAAGTGGTTCTATGTGCTTCATATTGCCTCACATCAGGAGGTACACAATGACTGGCTGTTCCATTTTTAGTGATGAGTACATCTAGACATTTTAAAGCTTCCCTAAACCTTTCATTCTCAGAGAAGGGTGTGGCAATCCACTCCCCAGGCCCTAAGAGGGTCACTATGAGTCGGACAAGGGCACCTAACAACAACAAACCTTTCACTCAGTGGTTCTATCCATTGGTGATTGTTGTCTGGTAATTTCACTAGGAAATATAAAATGGTGATTCTTCTATCATTCCTTCTGCATTTACTAGCTGAGGTTGTTAGGTGCTAGGAATTGAACTGGAAACCTCAGAGACTACAGAGCAGTGCTCCACCAACTGAGCTAAATCCTAGCCCCTTTACTAGCTGATAGTCTTCTGTAAAGAAGTATCTCACATCAGTTATTCTGAACTACAGTTTATGCTGGGAAGACAAGATAAATGCTTACTTTTTTCATTTGCCAATTTTCAGGAATCAGTCACTAGTTACTCCCATTGACCCAGTGAGTCGTTTTTTTGGCACACTCTCTATCCTTCTCTCTTTTTTGGGGGGAAGGGAGGTTGTTGTCATTTGGTATTTTGGGACATGGTCTTGTTGTGTGGCCCAGACTGGCCTTGGACACAAGTTTTTTTGCCTCAGCCTCCTCAGTGCTGGAATTACAGGCCTGAACCACCACACCTTGCAGCATCTTTGTTGTTATTGCTTTTAGGTTAGTATACAGTCATGGATTTTTATATATTGAGAGGACCACTCAATCATCAAAGTTAAGCAGAAGATCCACAGGGTCAGCTTTATGTTTCAGGAAGATAACTGTTAGAGATTGTTGTTGTTAGATGCTGTCGAGTCAGGGTCTGATTCATAGTGACCCTCATAGGGTTTTCAATGGCTGGTTGTTTTGGGATTGCTTTGGGAGTGGATTGCCATGTCCTACCATTTTTGCAGTGCTGGGAATCAAACCCAAGTCCTTAGAGAGTGCAGTGTAGCACTCTACCAGTTGAGCTAGAAATAGATCAGTTAAAAGATTGCTTTTCAATCAAAATTACAAATATACCTAAACTTTGGCCCAGGAATGCCACTCCCTTTTCTTTTTCTTTCTCTTTCTTTCTTTCTTTCTTTTCTTTTCTTTTTTTTTTTTTTTTTTGTCTTACTGGGGGTTGAAACCCAGGGCCTGGTGCTATCATGCTTTCCAAGTGCTGTACCACTGAGCTGCACCCCCAGCCCCCATCTTTTTACTTTTTTTTGTGGGGGGGACAGGGTCTCCCTAAATTACACAGACTACCTCTGGTCTTGAACTTGCCATCCTCCTGCCTCTGTCTGCCGAGCCTCTGGGATTATAGGCATGTGCCACCACGCCCTACTCAGCAATGCCACTCCTAAAAATTCATCCTACCCATAGTAGCAGTTAGAAGTAATTTACACACAAGGCTATTTATACCAGCATTGCTACAGTATCAAAAGACTGGATACCACCTTGTTGTTGTTGTTAGGTGCTATAGAGTTGTGTCCAACTCATAGCGACCCTCATAGGGTTTTCAATGGCTGATTGTTTCTGGATTGCCTTGAGAGTGGATTGCCACATCCTTCTCCCATTTTTGTGGTGCTGGGAATCAAACCGGGGATCTTACAGACTGCAAAGCAGCGCTCTACGAACTAAGCTAAATCCCAGCCCTGAATACCACCTAAGTAACCATTAATATCAGTAAGGCACTAATTAAGTTATACTATTCATACAATTGGGAGAAGGACCCAGCAACTCACTCCCAAAAAACAATCAGCCATTGAAAACCCTATGAATAGCAGAGAAGCACTGACAATAGTGTTTCACCTGTTCTACGTTGGGTCGCTGTGAGTCGGACACCGACTTGATGGCATCTAACAATAACATGCATACAATTAGATATTAAAGAGTCATAAAAAGAGTGAGGAAGGGGCCAAATGTTGTGACATATGCCCATAATCCTAGCATCAGGGAGGCTGAGGCAGAAGGATCAACACCAGTTCTAGGATAGTCTGGTCTACATAGTAAGTTCCATTCCAGCCTGGGCTACACAGCAAGACCCTGTCTCAAAAAACCAAAACCAGCCGGGCTGTGGTGGTGCATGCCTATAATCCCAGCGGCTTGGAAGGTGACAACAGGAGGATCACAAGTTCAAGACCAGAGGCAGTCTGTGTAATTTAGCGAGACCCTGTCTCAAAAAGTAAAAAAAAATGGGCTGAGGGTGCAGCTCAGTGGTCCAGCACTTGGACAGCATGCAAGGGCAAGGCCCTGGGTTCAACCTCCAGTACCACACAAAACAAAAACAGAAACAAAACAAAAAAAACCCCTGGAGATAAATAAATAAGGGGCTTGGCTAGCATACACAAAGACCCTAGATTTGACTCCTGCACTGCAAAAGTAAAACAAAAGATCAAATTGTTTAAAAAAAAAAAGTGAAGAAGGTTTTTAGATTCAAGAATGGAACAATCTCCAAAGTACACAGTATAAAGAAGCCATGTACAGGAAAGTGCACATTGTTGCTCTTTGAATTAAAGGGGAAAAGAGTAGAATTGCATAAAACCTGTTGGACTGATAATAGATTGCCTGTATGGCTGGTAGACAGTTTGAAGATAGTCTTCACTTTATCCCCTTTGTATCTTTTAATTTTGAGCCATGTGTTTTGTTTTGTTTGGTTTGGTACTTGGAGGCTGAACCTGGGGTCTTGCACATGCTTTGTAGGCACTCTGCCACTGAGCTGCACCCCCAACCCCTTCATTTTTTTAAAATGAACCAGTGTCTCATTAAGTTACCCAGGCTGCCTCTGGCCTCGAACTTGGGATCTTCCTGCCTCTGCCTCCCGAGTTGCTAGGATTCCAAGACATGGACCACTGCACCAGGTCACGTAAATGTCTTCTTACAAATAAAATTATGAATTTAACAATTTTGCGATAGGTTAAGTCAAAGCCTAACTGAGGGAGCAGGATTAAAGAGACATTTATTCATTACAGAAGTGAAGGTCTGAAACTAAGAAGTCCACACAAGCCTTTGCCAGCTAACACCTAAAAGAGGTAGGAAGGGAACTCCCATCCAAAATCTTGCCTTTTGGCCCCTTAAGGAGGTGAGGTGAGATGAGAATGGAATTGAATGTCCCTTTCCCTTCCCTTCCTTTTTTTTTTTTTTTTGTTTTTGTTTTTGTTTTTGGTGAGACAAGGTGTCACTATATAGTTCAGAATGGCCTGAAACTAGCTATGTAGACCGGGCTGGCCTCGGAAATGTGATCCTCCTGCCTCAGTCTCTCGAGTGCTGGGAATATAGGCGTCTGCCACCATGTTCACATCCAACTTTACCTTTTTAGACTGTGGCCAACTCCCATGTTTTTGTTTGTTTTATTTCTCTTTAAGGAGGTCCTCACTACCTACGTTGGTCAGGTTGGGCTCCAAATCCTGGGCTCAAGCAATCCTTCTGCCTCAACTTCCCAAGTATCGGGGACTACAGGTGAGAGCCCCCGCACGGCTTTCATTCATACTTTTCTTAAATGTTTTGTGCAACAAAGCAATTAATGGGGGAGATTATTTGGGAAGAGAAAGGTTGGTTTGCCACATCCCTTCATGACCATTTTATACATTCTGCGAACTCTCCTACTGGGTATGTGGAGACCCATGAAACTTATATGGCTTTAAATGACTCAGGAAAACTTGCTGCATTCCTTCCTTCTCCACGGCAGGGTCCCTCCCAGTGATGGAGTGGGCCAAAGCCTCTGACCACGGTCAAGGCTAGTTCTCGGAGTGCACCTTCCCTACCGAAGACCAGGCCCTTCTACCGCGCCTTCCCTTCCTGGTCCTCTTTCCAAGCCCCCTTTCATTTTATTCCTGTCTCGGGTCCATCCCTGACTTCACTAACGGCAGAGACCGGACTCATCTTTTGGAGGGCGATGGTTTGTCTCCCTGTCTGTCCAGGAGTGGAGGGCGCGGGGTTGCGATTAAAGCTCCGGTGTAGCCTAGCGCTGCCTGCCATAAACCCATAGCCTGGGTGGAAAGACAGGTCAGAAAACACCTCAAGCAACCAGCTCAGTACTAGGCCGCAGGTAAGCTGCGAACTGCGCAGGCGCTGATCTCTCCTTCCGGTTGCTGCAACTCCCAGAAGGCCCTGCATGGTTCCTGCACCGCGGAAGCCGCGCAGGATCCCTGCCGGCGCCGACTGGCTCCGCGAGCCGCCGCGTTGCATTATGGAACACAGAGTCTAGTGAAAAGCCTGGCTGGGCACCGCCTCTGGAGCTAGCTTGCGTTTACCTTGTGCAGGGGGCGGGGGCAAGGAAGAGCCGCTCCTAGATTTCGTCATAAAACTGCGACCAGACAGGCGGCGCCATCTTCGAACTTGGACTTCCGGAAGGACTTTGGCGCGGGTGAGTGTACCGCAGCGGGGTGTGCGGGGGGCCGGTGATTACTCCTCCCCTTCTTTTGCCGTAGCGCTAAGACTTTGGGAACCAACTCTCGACTCCGCTCTTCCCCCTGCGCCAGGCAGCGCGCCTTTCAGCCTCTGTGCTCCTATCGAAAACCATGATGTTCCCACCTCCTTCCTCACTGCGTCCACCGAGCATCCCCCATCTCTGCAAGCCAAGAGTCTTGCCCTCTTCTCATGCAATGTCCGTAACGCGGCAGCCAGTGTCCGGTCCTTGGCTCTGCCTACATTGCGTCCCTTGGACTCGGCGAACCTACGGTCGTCATCAGTCTTAAGGAAGTCAGGGTTCGCCTCCTGCACAGGCTTATGGCGAAAGGTACCCCCACAGATAGGGGAGAGAGGGCAGGCGTTGGTCTCTAGAGTGGTTGCGATCAGTCTCTTCTTCCTGCTCTGTCCCAGCCTCTTCCTCGAGGAGGCTCTAACCCTGGGGGTTGCGCCCCGCGCGCTGCAACCCCATTGGCGCAGCCACGGGCCAGTTATGTTTCCCTGCTTGGTCTTTTTATCTCGCGGCAAGTTGCCCGTCTGCTCTGGAGGACAGAGGTGGCGACTTCATCCCCACTAGAGGTAACTCACTTTGTAGGGTATGGCCAAACCTCTTCGCACCAGGAGCGTAGTTACACAAATTTAAGTTAACCCTTTGCTAACGTCACTACTTTTGCCATCTTTTCTTATAAACTGTTGTGTTTTCTTACTAATTTTGTGTAAATTGGTTTAGTTTTAAAGTTTAGATGCATTAGTCTCTAACAATATGGACTGAAACCATGGATTACAGTCTTTATGCAAGTTAAAATAAAAGCAATCAAATAAAAATGCTTCTTTTTGTACCATTAAAATCATCTTGCATGCCACCAGTTGCACAATAGGAACACTTCGGGAAAGTGTCTCAGACAAGCGTGTTTAAAGTAATTCCATATTTAAGGTGTAGTGTTACCTAATTAATTTTTCCTTTGCCCTGGAAGTCAGGTTGGCAGCCTGAAACAGCAAGGGAACCAGACAGGTTGGGGTGCAAAAATTCTAGTACGAACTTACTAAACATCTCTTCCTTTACCATGTCTCCAAAGTTAGTATTGTAAAATCCTAAATGGAAATTGAACCAACCACTGCTAGTGCCTTCCATGAGAGATGAATTCCTAAAGAGATTTTTGTGTGTTGAGGAGTCACCCATTCAGTCAACAAAGGTTAAGGGTTAATTGTTGTACTTTATTAAGTTCTGGATGCCGTAGTGAAGCAGGTAGGCAAGATCTCTATCTTACAAAACTTTCAAGGAAGATAAAATTCCTTTTGGTTCCTGTGACTTAGCAAGTACTTGGGAAACATATTCTCTATTTTTAGTTCTATTAAGTATCTAAATGGTATTAATAAACCTATACTTTTTAACTTAAGCAAATTAGGATACTTCTTTTGTTTTAGTCTACTACAATCAGAATGTTGGTATTTTTACATTGGTCGGCTCTTTTTTGGGACAAGAGCTCTATATGTAACCAACTCTAGCCTTGAACTTGCCATAATCTTACCTCCGACTCAGAACTGCTGGAAGTTAGAGGCATTCACCACTACAAGTTGAGACCTTTAAATTTTGAAATTATTTACAAGGCATGTTTTGTAGCTGTAGTTACTGTAGTTTTTAAAACTCAGTTTGATGTTTTACTTGATTAAGTACTTACTGCCAATTTTTCATACCACAACTTCCCCATTAGAAAACTTTTTAGATTGGTTTATCTTTCAGTTGGTTCAATTGGGTTTTCAAGTACATTTTTGTTTGTTTGTTTTAAGCAGTGCTGTTTGTTATAATTAGAAACTTTGGGGTTCAGAATGTCATCTCCTTTCCTTTACAAGAAAGATTTCCCAGTTAAATGAAGGATACTCTCTATCCTATGTTTCTTCATCTTCTGGCATCACAGATTTCTCAGAATTCTGAGGCTGGCCTGATATCTTTTTCCTTTGTTACATGCTTCTTCTGCTGAGCTACTTGGAGGTGTTATCTTTTGAAATTTATTATTTTCACTTAGGTATTTCTTGGTCCTAATGATTTTACTCCCCACCCCCATCCCCATACTGAGGGATTGAACCCAGGGCCTCACACATGCTTGCAAGTGCTCTACCACTAAGCTGCACCCACAGTCCACTTTAATCTTTTATCTTAAGACAGGGTATTGCAGAGTTACGCAGGCTGCCTCTGGCCTCATACTTGCTATCGTCCTGCCTCCGCCTCCCAAGTCACTAGGATTACTGCATCTGGCTTTTAATGATTCTTAATGATTTTATTTTCCTTTTATACAGTAAGCCCTTTTGATCTATAGACTGAGGTCTTTATTTCAAGAATGTTTTAAAAAAATTCATTACAGGAAATTTTCTTCTGTTAAATTTTTCAAGATTTTTCCATTCTCATTTTCTAGATCTCTTCCTTAAAACATAAACTACTCAAATGTTGGCTCCCCACTTTCTCTTTATTTATGTCATCTTCTTACTATTCACTTTTCTCCCTTTGCATTCTAGGTGGTTTTTCTCAAACCTGTCCTTCATCTCACTGCTTCTCTTTAATAGTATAGTCTCTATTTGTTGATTCTCTTTGTGTGGTCTTCACTTCATTGGGTTTATTCTTTTACTCAATTTCTTTCCCTATGACTGCTAGCTTACTTTTTGCCTTGGCATTGTTTTACCTCTGCTTTAATCTCTTGTTTCTTGGATTCTGTAGTTCTTTTTGTTTGTTTTGTTTTTGTTTTAAGTTTTTATTGGAAGTCTTCTTTTGTTTTCAGAAGCAGTTGTTCAAAAGAGTACTTTTCACCTTTGTTTCCTGGGTTGTTGTGGTTTTTTTTTTTTTTTTTTTTTTTTTTTTTTTTTTTTTTTTTTTTTTTTTTTTTTTTTTTTTTTTTTTTTTTTTTTTTTTTTTTTTTTTTTTTTTTTTTTTTTTTTTTTTTTTTTTTTTTTTTTTTTTTTTTTTTTTTTTTTTTTTTTTTTTTTTTTTTTTTTTTTTTTTTTTTTTTTTTTTTTTTTTTTTTTTTT
>VMDO01008134.1:0-22016 GCA_007922755.1 Pedetes capensis | reverse complement strand
CTTTTTGCTGTCCTGGGGGTTGAACCCAGGGCTTGGCGCTTACATGCTTTGCAAGTGTTGTACCACTGAGCTGCACCCTTAGCCCATTATTTTACTTTTTGAGAAAGGATCTTGCTAAATTACACAGACTGCCTCTGGTCTTGAACTTGCGATCCTCCTACCTCTGCCCCCCGAATGGCTGGGATTATAGGTGTGTTTCCTCTTTATTACTGTAGTATCTCTGCATAGGTACTACACTGGATCCTCTTTGCTTACTACTCATTTTGAATGATTTAGTTCTGTCAGGGCTTCTGTTTACCAGAGAACAATGTAGGCAGGTAGATTCTCATTGACCTCTATTTACCTTGGCACTGTTATGATGTGCTTGCCACGCGCGGTATTACATTGTCTCCTCAGCACTTGAGAGTTGGGAATTGTTATTGTTACAGTTTATTGTCTGCTTAAACTGTAGCTTCTTCCAGGAAGACTGATGGGAACTTTAATGTGTATATTTCTGATGGTATTTGTATTAGCACCCTTTTCCATTGAGACTGATAAATTCTTCATCCTTTAGGCATATTCTTTCCTGGGACTTGAACTATTTCTTCCCTTTTGTCACAGGCAAACAGGTTATTCAAGCTAAAAATTGGTCCCCTGCAGAGTTGTGTATTGCCCAGGTTTCTGGTTTGGTGGTTGGTGTTTTACCTCTGCCAATTTCCTTTGGTCCATGGTTGCATATCTGATTTTCTAGTTTGAAAAGCCCTGTGGCAATTTAATTCATTCTTCAATGTAGAAAAGACCTCTTAATATAAAGACTTTAATTGTCTCATAGCCTACTGGAATGTCCCCCATTCATTCTCTGAAGCCCAGCTTCAGAGAACTCCTCTACTTATTCTTTCTGTTTGTTTAAGGAAAGATCTCTCTATGTCACCCAAGCTGGCCTTGAACTTGTGATCCTCTTGCTTCTGCCTCCCAAGTGCTGGGATGACATACCATATGTGTGCCACCATACCTGTAATGCTATTGTAATTTATTTATTTGTTTATTTAGTGCTTGGGATCAAACCCAGGGCCTCCTGTAGGCTAGGCAAGCACTCTGCCCCTAGCTATGTCCCCAGCCCACTTACTAAGTAAGTTGCTTCCTTAATTAATATTCACAGAAAGGGATCTTAGCTCTAAGGCATTCTCCTTCAGTTTAGTATAAGTTTTAAAGTCTGCAGCTATTGTTTTTTTCCTTCAGTGCTGGGGCTCAAATTCAGGACCTAATGCCTGCTAGGCAAGTGCTCTATAACTGGGCCACATCTCCAGTCCCTAGCAGCTCTTCTTTATCTTATCTTTGATTGTTAGAGACAGGATCTTACTATATTGCCCAAGCTGGCCCCATCCTCCTGGGCTCCAATGATTCTCCTGCCTCAGCTTCCCTAGTAGCTGGGACTATAGGCATTTATCACCACACTGGGCTTGGCACCTATCCTTTATAGTCTGTTTTAGGAAGTTGTGACCCTCCCCTTGATGCACAGATGTGTCTTTCTTTCCTTTTTTTGGAGGGGGGTGGTGGTTGTTGTTAGGTGCTATCGAGTCCTGTCCGACTCATAGTGACCCTCATGGGGTTTTCAATGGCAGATTGTTTTGGGGTTGCCTTGGGAGTGGGTTGCCACGTCCTTCTCCCTGGAGGGGGTTAATGGTGGGATATTATGTGAATTATTTTATTGGTTTTCAGGGAGAGGAGCTGAATAATCGTGCATTCACTGCAATATCATTACAAGAAAATTTGTGAGCTTTAAATAATCTATATAAAGCTGTTAGTTTGGCACATTGTTGTTGTTGTTAGGTGCTGTGGTGTCAGTGTCCGAATCAGTGACCCTATGTACAACAGGCGAAACACTATTGTCAGTGCTTCTTTGCTATTCATAGGGTTTTCAGTGGCTGATTGTTTTCTGGGGAGTGGATTGCTGGGTTCTTCTCCCAAGTTTGGCACATAGCATTTAATAAATAATAGCTTATTATTATTTGTTATTTATATTCTGCTACATCAGAATGTAAGTTCCCTGAGGGCAGAGAAAAGAGAACAATCTGAGCCTGTACAAGTAGCTTTTGCCTTCCACTCATTGGTATGTCTCTATGCAGGGCAGCCATTCTGGGGGTTGCTGATGGATACCTGCGGGGTCGGCTGTGTTGCCCTGGGGGAGGCCGGCCCCGTGGGGAACATGACTGTGGTAGACTCTCCTGGTCAAGAAGTACTAAAACAGCTTGATGTCAAGGCCTCCTCAGAAATGACCGGTATGGAAGGTTCCATAGAGATGTCACTACCTAACCCTTTGCCTGGATTTGAGGATTCTCCTGATGAGAGAAGGCTTTCTTCAGAGCAGGAAAGCCTCTCAAGACTGGAGCAGCAAGGTATGTACCTTGTCCTTTTCTCTTTCTGCCTACCCATGCTTAGTTTAAAATGAAAGAGAACAGGTTGAGCTCATGGGCTATTACAAACCTGGGTATAAAGTAATCTATTCCAAGGAGGTGTGAGCTCCAGTTCCATCTCACAGACCATATTCTTCTCTACAGATCTTTCTTCAGAGATGTCAAAGGTCTCAAAGCCTAGGGCCTCAAAGCCTGCCCGGAAGAGAGGTAGTAGGACACCAAAAGGCCCCAAAAGGCCCCAACAGCGTAAATCTCCATCAGCCCCTCTGGTTCCTGGTCTCTTAGATCAATCCAACCCTCTATCTGCCCCCATGCCTAAGAAACGAAGTCAGAAATCCAAGGGAGACCTGCTACTGCTGAAGTTGTCAAAAGGCCTAGATCAGCCAGAGTCTCCACATCCAAAGAGGCCCCCTGAGGACTTTGAGACCCCTCCTGGGGAACGACCCCGCCGAAGGGCTGCCCAAGTGTAAGGATTGCGGGGCACAGCCTGGTGGAGGGAGTGGGAGTGAAGGGCTGAGGGTGGGGCACGTGTTGGAGGGGAAGACTCTGATGAGGTATCAGGTAAGCATGGGTGGTGTCTGGGTTCTGGGAAGTGGGAAATCCTTTGGTTTTCACCACAACTACTTTTATTGTATGTGTTGCTAACTTTTTGTATTTAAGGGGGTTATTTCTGCACTTCATGCTCCATCACATTTTTTGTTTGTTTTTGTTTTGAGACAGGGTCTCGCTATGTAGCCCAGGCCGGCCTGGAACTTGTGATCCTCCCGCCTCAGCCTCCCGAGCGCTGGGATTACAGGCATGCGCCACCACACCCGGCTCTCCGTCACATTTTTCACAGACTTCCCCCAGGTCTTCATTGCTGTTTTACCACCCAGTATATTTCAGTATTTATGTGCCCTTCCTTTCTTTTCCCTTGCCCTTCATGTTCTTTGACTGTGGTAGAGTAAAAAATGCATTAGATTTGGAGTTGGAAGTCTTAGGTTCAGATTCTGTATTTGTTATCTAACTCCTCTCTGCCAAGTCACGTCCCTGGATTTCTGTTTCCTCGTCTATCAAGGAGGAAGGGGGAATTAATAGCCATTTCAGGGTTACTGGGAGGATCCAATGGGATAAGAATCAACCAAGTTAGGAAAAGTAGGCTGTCAGTTAAGTGTTTGTGAGGATGGCTCTGACTGTGCCCTATCCCACAGGGCACTTCTGTATCTTCAGGAACTGGCTGAAGAGCTCTCAACAGCCCTGCCTGCTCCAGTGTCCTGTCCTCCTAAGAGTCCCAAGGTGAGCAGCCCCACCAAACCGAAGAAGATCCGGCAGCAGGCAGCTTGTCAAGGAGAAGAGGATGTGACTGCACGGGATGAAGACTTTATTCTCCAGGTTGAGGCTGAAGAGGAGGAAGAAAGTGAGGCCCCAAGTGAGAGCTCATCTGAACCTGAGCCTGCAGTGCTGCGAAGCACCCCACGAGGATCTACTTCAGGGGTAACTTGAATAGACAAGAAAGCAAATGGGGAAGTTGGCTTTTTGGGGGGTCAGCAAGGTGCCCAAAAGGATGGATTTAGCCTCATAACTGTGATGGGTAAAACAAGTGAAGAAAAGGGACAACTACAAAAACAGTTGAGACATTAGGGAGATGGTAGGGGGAAGGGTATAGTAAACAAGATTGTTCATTCATAATTGAGTATTGTCTAGTAGGAAGTGCAAATATGAAGAAGAGCCTTGCCTCACAGTTTGCTGTATAATGCATGCTACACCAGGAGCGAACAAGATAATTTAGGCATACAAAAGGAGGATAACTAACTGCTTATGTTTCACAGAGGAATGATAGTTGACCTGGGTCTTAAAGGGTGAATAGAAGTTTGCCAGAGAGGATGGTTTTCCCAAAAATAAATACCAGTTGGAGCATAGGGCCTGGGGTAAAGTTGTAGAGGAGATCAAACTAAAGAGGATAAAAGGACTAAAATTTGTAGGAGCTAACAATAGCAATTGATTTTATTTGGTTTTTTAATTGTAGCAAAATATCTAGAACATAAAACTTACTATTTTGGGGGTAGGGATGTAGCTTAAAGTTACAGCACTTGTCTAACATGCTCAAGGCCCTGGGTTCAATCCTCAGCACCATTTAAAAACAAACAAACAAGAAAATACACATTTTAAACATTTAAAAATATACAATTTGGTGCCATTAAGAGTATCTATAATGTTGTGCAGTTACCACAATACACCATTGTTTCCAGAACTTTTCATCATCCCCAACTGAAACGATGCACAAGCTTTTTTAAGTAGAAAAATAACATGATTAGTTAGGAAGATAGGTTAAACTACAGTTGACAATTAGAAGACAGCTTCCGGTTATCCAGGAGAGAGATGACCAGGTCCTGAATCAAGCAGTGAAAGAAGTGGAGGTAGGGGGCAAATTGAAGAGGTAAGAGAATTAACAGAATTTGCAGCTGTGACGAAGGAGAAGGAGAGATGGGAGAGCCCTTATAATGGTTGAAACACAGACCTTTTAAGATGCTGGTAAGAGTAGTGGCTGGAGGGTAAGTGATGCCAAGGAAAATAAAAATCAGGAAAGAAAGCGATCTTCTGGGACCTTCTCTAGCCTAGAAAGTTCTCTTCCTTATATTTTCTTCGATTTGATCCTCAGAAACAGAAGCCACACTGCCGCGGCATGGCTCCCAATGGCTTACCCAATTACATCATGGCTCCTGTTTGGAAGTGCTTCCACCTTACCAAGGACCTGTGAGATTTGGGAATGGGACTGGGGGAAAAGGGTGGTAGAGGAATGCAAGGACTATCTAGAAGGAGAGAAGCAGTCATGGGTCGGGTATAGTGATGACATTTATTACTAAAAGACACTGCTCCAAAGGCAGGAGCTCTAAAGCTCTTTAATTAAAATGAAATGAAATGGAAAGTTCTGTTTCTCAGTTGTACTGGCCACATTTCAAGTGCCTTGTAGCCACTTGCCCCTAGCAGCTGGTATATTGGACAGCATTGACCACAGATTATCTCTATCCTCGCGGAAAGCTGTATTGGACAGAACCACTATAGAATCTCTCTCCTCTACTGATGCTGCTTCTGCCTCTCTAGCCGAGAACAGAAACATTCATTCTGGGAGTTTGCTGAGTGGATTCCTCTGGCTTGCAAATGGCACTTGTTGTCTGAACTGTAAGTTGAAGTGACATCCCTGAAGCCCAGGAGGGGTGACAGAAGAGCAACAAAGGACTCTATGGGTACAGTGGGAATCCTGGGATGGGTGAAACTTCCAAATTCAGGCTATTCCCTTTGCCTTCCCCTAGTGAGGCAGCTCCCTACCTGCCTCAGGAGGAGAAGTCTCCACTGTTTTCTGTGCAACGTGAAGGACTTCCTGAGGATGGCACAATCTACCGAATAAACAGGTAATGATTGTAGTTCAGCCTTTTTTCTGATTCTAGGAGGCAGAAACAGGAAAAACTAATGTTGAAAAAGATGACAGATTAGCCCTGTCCTTTTCCTGATGCTGGTCTGATTGGTACCAGTGACAACAGTCCTGGCTGGAGCAGATGAATCTTTAATTTGCAGTGTTGTGCCCTGTGGGCTGCTCTGAGGGAATCTAGCAAGACTTACGATCAAACCAGTTTACAAGGTCATATGTACTCAGACCTTGAGAGAACACTGCAGTGAAGCCCAACAAATAGCCTCTCATCTTTGAAGCTGAGCCAGAGCTAGTCAGACTTGGGAAAGGAAAGGAGGGAGGCACAAGTGATAGCTGAGCACTGCTTTCACTGTAGACTGTTCTTTATTTTCAGTCCTTTGTTTAAGCCAGATTAATACTTCCTCCACTTAGAGCTCCCATTCTATCCTTTTTTTTCTCTTTCCTCTGTCCTCGGGGGTTGAACCAAGGGCCTTGCACTTGCTAGGCAAGTGCTCCAACAGTGAGCTACACCCCCAGCATCTATTTATTTTGAGACAGGGTCTCACTAAGTTTCACAGGCTGTCCTTGCCTCAAACTTGAGATCCTTCTGCCTTAGCCTCCCAAGTGACTGAGATTACAGGCATGCATCATAGTGGTCTGTTTATTAACCTCTTTCTTCATCCCATTTTTGACTTTTCTCTAGATTTAGCTCAATCACAGCACATCCAGAGCGCTGGGATGTATCCTTCTTCACGGGGGGACCGCTCTGGGCTCTGGACTGGTGCCCAGTGCCAGAGGGGTCAGCAGCCTCGCAGTATGTGGCCCTTTTCTCCAGCCCTGACATGAATGAGACACACCCACTGAGCAAGCTTCATTCAGGCCCTGGGCTGCTGCAGCTCTGGGGTCTTGGGACATTGCAGCAAGAAAGCTGGTGAGGTGGGGCTGGGACACTGCCATGGGCAAGTGGATGAGGAAGAGAGAAGGAGGGGGAAAGGGTTTGGATTGGGCTGAGACAAGGGGAGTAAAGCTCCAGCAGAAATAGGCCCCTCCTTCCTACCCATTGTCCCCATATGCTTTCTCCCTCCAGTCCTAGCAACAGGGCACATTTTGTCTATGGGATTGCTTGTGACCACGGCTGTATCTGGGACCTCAAGTTCTGCCCCAGTGGAGCATGGGAACTTCCAGAAACCCTTCGGAAGGTACTTCCCAGTTGACTGTGCAATGGCCCTGGGAATTCTCAGCGCTGGAAGAAGGAAGGTTGGAGTGTGGTAGATGGAGTTTTTCAGCAACTCCATGTCATATTTTCAGGGAGCAGAACCTCAGAGGTTTTCTGAGAGGCACCTGAAGGCAGCAAGCCTCAGCACAGATCTGGTCTCACCCTCTAGGCTCCTGAACTGCCCCGGTTGGGTCTCTTGGCTCTTGCCTGCTCAGATGGGAAGGTGCTTCTGTTCAGTCTGC
This sequence comes from Pedetes capensis, assembly GCA_007922755.1. Classification (NCBI taxonomy): domain Eukaryota; kingdom Metazoa; phylum Chordata; class Mammalia; order Rodentia; family Pedetidae; genus Pedetes; species Pedetes capensis. The sequence goes on along the minus strand of VMDO01008134.1, from coordinate 14,780 downwards.
CGCATCCTGAGGCCCTGCTGGCTCACCAGCCTCCAGGTGAGTAGTCTAGTAACGAGAACTAAGCTGCAATAGTGGTGGCCAGAGTTTTGTGTGGGCAAAGCTTGGCAGGGCCTTTTTGCCTCCTCTGAAACTCCCGTGGGCGCAGTCTCTAGCACAAAGCCTTAGTCATGTGTACCACCCCCATTTTGACCTCACACATTTGTTCTTGGGCTGTCTCTCTTTGCAGGCTTATAACTGCACTCTTTCAGCACTTTATCTCCTCCCCTCCCTTATTTTCCTATTGTGCCCTTAAGCCTTTCCCCCTTTCTTGCTCCGGGTCTTGGCTTTGTAAAGAACTGCTAAGAGTTAAGGCTAACAGATAGAACCCAACCCCCTACCCTACTCTTTTTTACCCAATCCTGATCTCAGATTCTCCTGACTTCATCACACACACACACACACACACACACACACACACACACTCTCTCTCTCTTTGTTGTGAGTACAGGGAGGGGTTAGGGAAAGGCATCTCCTACATGTTGCATATATTTGTCAGCATTATTGAATATTAAAAGAAGAAGGCATCCAAGTTTAAGCCCTGGGAAGTTCTATATTTGTGGTCCTGCAGAGGAGTGAGTTGAGGGAATACAAAGTGAGGAAATGAAGACAGTAAGTACAGATGATTCCTTCAACAAGTTTGGCTATAAAGGGGAACAAATAAATGAGAGTGGTATATTGGGTAAATAAGGATCAAAGGAAAGTTTTTGTGTGTTTCTTTATTTGTTGAGGAGATAATATGGCATGTTTTCATGGGAATGACCCAGTAGGGAAAGAACACGTGGCTAATGTGGGAGAAAGCAGGGATAACCAGATGAGCAAAGTTCTAAAAATGGTGAGAAAGAATGAGGAGAGAACATAGTAGAGGGATCAGCCATTTGGAGAGAGGAAGCCTAGTATCCAGTATAACAAAAGGAAAGAAGATGAGGTAAGATAGAGGTAGGGTCAGAAGTTTGATGGTGGAGGGATAAAGATTTTCTTAACAAAAGACAAGGGGGAGATATTGTGCAGGTGTAAGGTCCTGATCTCAGAGCACGGACTGATTAAGGCCTTAGGCTTCTAGATGCAAAGCATCAGCTACTGCTTTTTTTCCTTCACAGATACAATGAAGCCTGCCATTTATAAGGTAAGTGAGGAACCTGCTACTTTAGCTGAGGCTCCTCCTTCTTAGAGACTAGCCTTACAAATTCCACAGTAGTTGTCTTCTACTTCTGGAATGTGCCCCCTCTGGCTGCATTAGACACTAATTTGTTTTAAACAAATTAGTAGGGACCCATAATCCTTATCCCATCTCTTGCCCTGCAGGTACAGTGTGTGGCAACCCTTCAGGTGGGGTCTGTGCAAGTTTCAGGCCGCTCTGAGTGTGGTCAGTGCCTTAGCCTGGCCTGGATGCCTACCAGGCCCCACCACCACCTGGCTGCTGGATACTATAATGGTAAAAACAAACCAAAAGGAACTATTGCTCTTTAAACGTATATATGCTTGGTTTTTGTTTGTTGTTTCTTTTTTTGATCCAGAGCATGGCATTCAAGTGATATAAAAAACATATAGAGAAGAAATAAGTCACTAGAAGTTTCCTACTCAGAAAAAATGAAGAGTAGATAAAATACAAGTGTGGTGGCCCACACTTGTAATCTCAGCACTATGAAGGCTAAGGCAGAAGGATTACAGGTTCAAGGCCAAAGTGGGCAACATAGAAAGTTCCCAGGCTAACCTGGGCTACTTGGTAAGACCTTGTCTCAGAAAATGAAAAAGCGGAGCATAGTGACACATGCCTTTAATCCCAGCACTTGGGAGGCAGAGACAGGACAATCTCAAGTTTCAGGCCAGCCTGGGCTGTACAGTGAGTTCTAAACATACCTTGACTACATAGGGAGACTCTGTCACCAAAAAACAACAACGACAGACATATTGTCATGCAATTTTCTATGCATAAAGCTAAAATGATTAGCCAGGCACAGTAGCGCATGCCTATAACCCCCGAGACTTCAGAAGTGAAGGGAGGAGGATCACAAGTTAGAATTATTAGGTTGTTTTTTTAAAAAAAATAACAGTTTCATTTTCAGATATTATCAATAGACTTTCTCCCAGAAAGATAAGGAAATGAGCACTCTTACATTTCTTCCAATGTCATTCCTTTCTCCATCTTTTGTTTTTCTTTTGGTGGCATTATTCTTTTACTGTCAGCATATATGCCTCATGCTTTTTGGTTGTCTTAACTCCTAGAGTGAATTAGTGATTATTTCTTCTTGTCCTCTCAGCTCAGTCTCCCCTTCCATTGCTGAATTATTTTTATTGCTTGTCTATAATTCACAGTCAGTATGGTTTTTTTTTTTGAGGAAGGTTTATAGGTACTACATTCCCTGAGTTTATGTTTAAAAGTTTTAAGTACAAATATTTTCCCAGCTATTGTTTTTTTTTTGTTTGTTAGTTTTGCAGTGCTGTGGGGGGGGGGAACTGAACCCAGGGCCATATGCATACTTTGCAAGTGCTCTCCCTCTGCACTGCACTCCCACCCAGCCCCTTTTCTATTTGCTTTTTAATCCTGAGACAGGGTCTTGCTGAGTTATGCAGGCTGCCTCTAGTCTTGAACTTGCAGTCCTCCTGCTTCTGGCTCCCAAGTCTCCAGGATAACAGGAGTGCATCACCATGCCCAGTGGTTATTTTTATCAAAGTTATACTTTTGAGTACCTTCTCTTTTGCCATCCTTGTCAAGGGTCAGCTTGTTTTGAGTCAACCGAGTTAGTTTCTATTTGTCCACTTGTCTTTCCCTCTGCATTTTGTTGCTTTTGGCTCCTTGCCTACTCTTCTTATCTTAGAGCAGAGTTAGCAGACATTTTCTGTAATGAACCAGACAGTAATAATTTTAGGCTTTATACGCTAATTGGCCATTACTGGAATCACTCAACTCTGCCATTATATTTTAAAGTTAGCCATAGACATTGGATAAACATATAGGTTTGGCTGTTTCCCAGTAAAAATGTTTACCAAAACAGGCATCTAGCTGTATCTGGTTTGTGGTCTGTAGATTGCCAACCATTGCCCTAAAGGATTCTTTTCTTATTCCTTTTTCTTCTTTTTTTTTTTGTAGTACTGGTGGTTGAACCCAGGGCCTCGTGCTTGCATACTTTGCAAGTTCTGGACCACTGAGCTGCACCCCCTGCCCATTTTTTTACTTTTTGAGACAGAGTCTCGCTAAGTTACACAGACTTCCTCTGGTTTCGAATTTACGATCCTCCTGCCTCCACCTCCCGAGCCGCTGGGATTACAGGCATGCGCCATTGCGCCTGGCTCCCTTTTTCTTTTTAATTTTTTTTCTGTTTTGTTTCCTTTTTTATTTTATTTTCTTTCCAAATAGGGTCTTGCTGTGTAGCCCAGGCTTGCCTCTAACTTGAAATTCTCCTGCCTCAGCCTCCCAAGTGGTGGAATTACAGGTGTGTGCACCATCGTGCCCAGTTGGGTTTATGCTTTTTAAAAATCCATTTACTTTGATTCAGTAGGGAGTAGAGGCCACTATGTATATTCAACCCAAAACCTTCCAATTGCAGATTCAAGACAAAGCTGTTATTTTTCGGGTGATTAGAATTGGGGCTAAAATGTCAGGTTGAGCATTTAAACTATGGAGGGAGTATTGGGTAGCTAATCATGATCCCCACATTCTTCATTGTAGTTTGGATCTGAGGGTAGAAGATAAAGGTCCTAGGTGCTCAGAGAAAGAAATGAGGACAAGGAATTGACAACCTGCTTTTAATGCTTACACATTCTTTCCTTACTTCAGGCATGGTGGTTTTCTGGAACCTTCCCACTAACTCACCCCTGCAACAGATACGGCTTCCTGATGGTTCCTTAAGGCTCTACCCCTTCCAATGTTTCCTAGCCCATGACCAGGCTGTGCGTACCCTTCAGTGGTGCAAAGCTAACAGGTATCGCCTAAGATCTGTGGAGGGAGAAGGTGAAAACTGGGACAGACAGACTCTTCCAGATTTGTTCTGATTTGTTCTCCCATCTTTTCAGTCATTTCCTAGTTTCTGCAGGGAGTGACCGGAAAATCAAATTCTGGGACCTTCGACGACCTTATGAACCAATAAACTCTATCAAACGCTTCTTGAGTACAGAGCTGGCTTGGCTCCTCCCCTACAATGGTGTCACTGTGGCTCAGGACAACTGCTATGCCTCGTACGGCAAGATGGGGATAGGAGCTCTAGGGATATGCCCTAAGGGTTGGGGTGCAAAGCATGCCAAATTGTTGTGGAGAAAGGAGGATTGAGTTGGTTCACTGAAGTAGTTTGAATTCTGGAAGGAGTTGGGGAAAAGAAGTGAATCTCATCTCAGTAAAGGGAAGGTTTTATTTATTTTTCTTGTACAGTTACGGGCTCTGTGGAATTCATTATATTGATGCTGGTTACCTTGGTTTCAAGGCCTACTTCACTGCTCCTCGAAAAGGCACTGTTTGGGTAAGACTTTCCTTTCCATAATCTTCATTACACAGGAAAATGGTCATTTACTCACTACTGGTAGTTAGGAACAGGTGGTAGTTTTGGGTAGAAGGAAGAGAAAACAGCCATATGATAACTGTATCATCAGGGACATGGGTTATGATACTCATTTTTGTTTATTTATGTTTCCACTCTCATATTGTACACTCATCATCGATTCACCAAAATGAATAAATAAATGAAATTTCTCTCTTCTATTAGAGTCTTTCAGGATCTGACTGGCTTGGGACAGTAGCTGCAGGAGATATATCTGGGGAGCTCATTGCAGCTATATTACCTGATATGGCATCGAACCCAATAAATGTCAAACGACCTGCAGAGCGAAGATTTGTACGTATATGAACATCTAATGGCAACACTATCTGTTGAATCCACATCCACATGCCCTGCCAACTCCTGGTAGAATACAATTTAGTATTTAGTCTGCCAGCTCTGATATTGTCATGAAAGTCCTGGCACAGAATTGTGTATAATCTTTCCTACCCTATTACAACTGAGCATAGATTTAAACTTACTACTTTGTTTTGTTTTTAAGACTTTCCTACCCCAAACTAGTTTGTTCTCTGCTTTCAATTCAGTATTATATAACCTAATCTCCTGGTCTCCTTTCTAGCCTATATATAAAGCTGATCTGATGCCACATCAGGACAGTTCCGAAGGTCAAGACTACTCTTCTGCTTCATCTGGGACCCTCAACCCTCCCAAAGCTAAAACTTATGCTGAAACCATTAACCATCACTACTTGCTCTTTCAAGACACAGATTTGGTAAGTTGAGGCTTGGAGAATGGGTGTGACATTGAAAAGACAGAAATCTTTAGTCCTTGTATCGTAGGGAATACTAAGGAGTTCTAGCACAAAGATGTAAAACTAAAGAGCTACTTGCTTTCTCTCCCCTGTTCTGTTTCTATTCCCCAGACTTCCTTCCATAATCTGCTCCGTAGAGAACCAATGCTGCGCATGCAGGAGGGAGAGGGACATTCTCAGCTCTGCCTGGACAGGCTGCAACTTGAGGCTATTCATAAGGTAAGAACCTTGTCTCTGATCTTCTCTGCCGTCCGCTCTCATTTTCTCCCAACTTTGGGTCTGAGATCAATGAAATGGAAGGTAAAAAGGCAACAGAGATGGCCAAGGAAGGAAAGCAGTTTTAGCAACCTCCTCCACAGCATAGTACACACACTTGATCTGTAAGCTTATCATTCCTACCTCTTGCACCTCTATCACCTCATCATCGGCCTGTCCTCTCAGATTGTGTACTGGTTTTTGCTTATATAAATAGAAAGCACCCTAAAACACCATCCCTGAGTCTCTCTTTGGTTTTCTGTTCTCTTCACAGGTACGTTTCAGCCCAAACCTGGACTCTTATGGATGGCTGGTATCTGGGGGGCAGTCAGGGCTGGTTCGGATCCATTTTATCCGTGGACTCACCTCCCCACTGGGCCACCGGATGCAGCTTGAAAGCCAAGCCCACTTCAGTGCTATGTTCCAACCATCCTTTCCAATTGAAGGGCCGGGTTTCTCTCCAGCCAGCCATTGCCTTCTGCCCAATCCCTAGTCTTGGTCCACACAGGAGCCTTGGAATGAAGTCTGCCAAGAACACATGGCCCCCATGCAAAGAACCATAGGAAATGGGCCCTTCCTGGACATGGTGCCAGGCCTGAATCTTTAGGCCTACCTCCCTGGGAATCTTTAAATCCCTGTCCTTCCACAGACTTCTATGGTCATAGCCCCCTGCGGGTAGGGGGGCACTTCCTCCACAAAGATTTCTCTGCCTAAAACTATGGCTCACGAGAAACACTAAGGCCTGACCTCGGCTTGGGAGTCAAATTGCTCATATTGAGCATATTGTGAAGTGGGCAAAGCTAAGTAAAGGTACTGGGTGTTTTTGAGACCACTCGTGAGTGGGTGTTTGGAGAATCGGAAAGGGTATCTGCATGAAGGCTCCTGTCTATTTCCAGGATCCAATGCTACTGCCTTCCCAAACTTCCTCTTTAGAGTAACCAACACACAAGAGGGGTGGCAGTAATTTATTGGACTGACACTGCTTGTAGTACTTTTTAAACTAAGGAACATCACAAACACCCTACCAATAGAACAGTGGTTTAGATCTTTCTTGTTCTTGCTTATGAAATATTCCCAATCTCTGGTCATTTGACCCAACTTGAACACTCCTAGACAATAGTGTTTTTAAAATTTTGTTTAAAGCTGGGCATGGTGGTACATACCTATAATCCCAGCACTCAGGACGCTGAGGAAGGAGTATCATGAGTTTGAGGGTAGCTTGGGCTACAGACCCTGTCTCATAAAACCAAAAAAAAACAAAAAACAAAAAAACAAAAAAAAAATTTCCTTTTATATCAAGTCAGTATACCTCTATTAATTTTACTGATGGGTGTTAGGAAACCTAGTCACTCTTCCTTGTGATTGCCCTTTTTAAGTATTTAACAATAGCTATCATGTATTTCCCAAGTCTTTTTTTCCTCTAGATTAAATATCTTCAGTTATTTCAACCATTCTTTTACACGTCATGATTTTTGATCCTTTATGATATGGTCACATTGTTGACTTATTAAAAATGCTTATTTAAACTCTATGTATAGGAAGTATTTAGAACCCAAGTATAGTAATGTATTGCTACATCAATTGAGTCCTCTTGTGGGATGCTGCACACTGACAGTGACTATGATACTGCCTCCTAAGCATTGGCAGACCACAACCTTGGAACACATTGGCTGGGGTTTGGAGGGAAGTAGCTAGATAACCTTAGGAAGTAAGAAAAAGCAAACAAAAACTAGGCAGCCAACTCCCTCTTGGAGGGAATGGAGATGAGATTAGTGTCTGCCTGAAACAAAATCCTCTGGTATTCTACTCATAATACACCTGGGAATAGCTTTCTGCCTGTGTAGTACACGTGATTTAGCATATGTCAGAAAGTTTTTAAGAACAGGATCAAGTGATTCAGTCCCTTTCCTGTATAGAAGAGGAAGCAGACCTGGAGGAAACCCAGGTCCATTAGCAGCAAAGGGATCATAACCTATGTCAGTGCAGAGGAGCCGTGTGTTACACCTTTCTGTTGTGATCTGATTCAGACTGCCACATTTGCTTTTAGAGCTGATAGGGAAGTGCCTTCCATTGCAGAGAAGTTTGGCTCATTCTGCAAAGTAACCCTATGACACTACATAGCAAACCTTTTTCTATCTCCAGTGGTAGAAAACAAGTGAAGAAGTTATAGGTGGGTGTTGGCTATCCTGTTTCTGCTGATGTCTCAGCCCTAATCTCAGTCTCCAAAAGAAAATAAGGATGATGCTTTCAGCTCTTGTTCTTCTTTCCCATATGCCTTTTCTGCCTGAGCCACTTACCTTCCAGCCTTTTGTCCCAGTGTATACACTTTATACTCCATTGGTTCCTGCACTTTACTACTTTTGTGCTTTTGTTCATGCTATTGCCTTCCCTAGGTGTCCTTTTCCAGCATCTCCACCTACATCCTGTTCCTTCAAGATCCCAGTTCAGGGCTGAGGGGTGTAGCTCAGTGATAAAGAACATGCAAGGCTTCAGGTTCAATCCCCAGCACTTGGGAGGTGAAAATCCCTGCTCAAATTCCATCTCACCAAGGAGCTTCCTAGATTTCTCCAGTAAAAAAGTCTTCCTGGGTGTACTCAAGAGAAAAGACAGGGTAGGGAGGATAAAGAAGCATTAGGCACCTGATTTATTTTGGGTACTTTGCATATATAACTGAGTTCTGTGAGGTAGGGCTTGCTATTTAAAGATTAGATTCTGAGAGGTTAAGTAAACTGAAGAAGGTCACGACTACTAAGTGCTGGGATTTGAATCCAGACAGTATGACTTGAAAATACAACTTTCCAGTCTACCACATTTGGTTTCTTACTACATTTACTAGTGGACTCCTCTAGCACAGTATTTTGTATATAGAAACATTTTAGTTAAGTGTGACACGGAATTCTCTTGCATCTTTACTCTTTCTCCAGTATTTGTGACAGGATTCTCCCTGTCTTAGTCACATAAGAATTGAGTAAAGGGGCTCTAGGTAGGCAGGTGGAGACCCTGGGTCATGCTCTGTGGGGTAAGCAAAGATTGTCAGCCTGATGAATCCACTGCCAGGGATATGTAGCAATTCCCACTGTCCTAGAAAAGATATTGTACTATAGTCACACAATCTTAGAATGTTACAGCTGGGAGGAAATCAAGAGATCACCTAGTCTACTGGTTTTCAAACACATAGTGTGGGCCCCTTGTTTTTAAAAGTTTTTTTTTGTTTTGTTTTTTTTTGAGGTAGAAGCTGTAGTGATACCCTCCCCACTTCCACAAACATCTAGCACTAAGTAGCCCAGTTTGAAAAACAGGTAATGCAGCCTCATTTTACAGACAAGGAAACTTTAAGTTCAAGTCTAGTGGTTACCAAAGCTGCACAGCCCATTCGTTATGGAGCCAATACCTAAACCCTTTGCTGAGATTCTGTAATGCTAGTGCTTTCCGTCGAAGTCCACTTTATACAGCATTTCTAAAGGGGACCTGAAGTGCGTGGTATAAAAACAAATACAAGACCCAGTTCCACCCACTCAGGAGCTTAATAATTGAGGCTAACGAACAACCTAGAGAAAAAATAACGTATGCGTGTACTTAACTATCACTTACAGTTTCCAAACTATGACTCCTGAGATTGAGAACGACATCAAGACCTTGGCCAGCTCTGGGTAGGTCGGGTGGGCGGGAACGGGAAGGAGGGAGGGTCTCTCCCAGTTGAAAAGCAGGAGGCTCTAGGAGCCCGAAGTACAGGGAGGCAGAGGCTTGGCCTGACACCTAGGCCTGGCACAGTCCGCAGGAAGGGAGATTTCTCAGAGTGGATGGCCACTGAGCCTCTCTCAATGGGTCTCAGTGGCTCAGGCCACTTCCATAACCGCCCTGGCTGCAAGAGTCCACAGGACTGCGGGCAGCTGGGCGGAAGGGGCGGGACTTGAGGCGGAAGTGCTTCGGTCACGTGGGAGGGCTGCACCGCGGGGAGCTTGCGCTCAGGTGAGTTCCTGGTGATCTGCAGTGGGTGACTTAAAGCACTGCAGGCTGCGAGCTCCGGCAGAGCTTGTGACCATTCCAGGACCGGACTGTGATAAGCCTGAGTGTGGAGTTGCACTCAGGAAGGATGCGATTTAGTTCTAACTGAATCTGGATCCGGGGACCGAGCACGCTCATATTTTAGAGACCCAGGCTCTGGGCGGAAGCCAGAGCAAGTCTGTTCTCCTGAGTGTCTCAGCCGGGGCGACAGGCCCCCAGGCAGCCCTGCTTCAGGGATATGGGTGGGGTGGCGGATGGCTGCCACCCTGGAGTCCATACCTGCCCACAGACTGATTCTTCCGCAGCTGTCCCTCAGGCATCTCCATGACAGGAGGATGTCCGAGAAGCATTCCTCTTGGGGTCTCTGCCCCTTCCACACATTTAAAGTGGAGGGATGGGGGGAGGAGAAAGAGGAGAGAGAATATGTTAGGCGTCATTTTCATTATGAGAAGGGCAGTGGGTGTGACCCTCTCCTCTTGGCTTGACAGGAGGCATGGCACTCTGGCGGGCATACCAAAGGGCCCTGGCTGCTCATCCGTGGAAAGTCCAGGTCCTGACGGCTGGTGAGTGTCCCTTTGAGACCAGAGTGGGACCAGAGCAGACTGATTTGGGAGGCAAAAGCCCACCCCATGGCACCTCCATCATTTCCTGCTTCTCTTTAGCCCCACTGAACGGTTGGCTGTTACCCATCCCAAGCTGTTCTGTTTGTTTTTGAGGGTGAGTTCCCATGGTTATTCTTAGGGGGTATGCATAGTTAGCCTAGCTGTGAAGTAGGACTTGAAAGTCTTCAGAAAGCTAAGCAGTCCATTCTTGAAGATAAAGGTATTGCAGGAGGCCCCAACTTGGAAAAGTAACAATATGCTTCTAACACTTTATAGTATGCAAAGCACTTTCATAGACATTGTCCCATAAGGGGCCTCACAAAGGTCTGTGGGTGGGAATTACTTGAGTTCACATTAGATCACACACCTAACAAGTGCTGAAATCAAGACTCTTAGTTTTTTGTGAAATATCAAAAAGAATAGACATGTATTTTCAGTTTAAATAATATTAAAACTGAACACTCCCAAATCAGTGCTCAGCTTTGGGATCCCTTAAGCACCTCTCCCTAATTCATATTTTCCAACTAACTTCCTGAGTTTTATTTATATCATTCTTTCACTTTTCTACAGTTTATTACCTATGTGTGTGTCCCCAAAGAGTATACTAACAAAAAGTTTTTTACTCCAAGTCCAATGACTAAATAACAACTTCAGAAGTAATCCAGGTACTTCCCTGAATATTACCATCTTCATTTTGCAGGTTTGCTAGTGCAAGGGGATGACACAGAGATGAATAAGTTTTTTAGGGGACGCATCACCAGGCCTGTGACTATCATGGCAGTGCAAAAGGTGATTAGGTTAAGATGAGGTTTTGCCTATGTTTAGAGGAAAGAAAGAGGGGCTGGGAGACTATAGACAGTCTGGGTGGAATAAGAATCCTGTTACTGGAATAGCTATTGGCAGTAGAAACTTCACTGTGTGACTGGCCAGAAGATGGACTCTATGCCCCTCCCTGGACCACTGTTCAGCCTTTTGTGCCCAGGCACCTTTTGTCCTCTGAGTGTCCATCAGCCAGCATGACTCACCTGGCTGCGTGTGTGGTGACTCATGCTGAACCGTATGGCTGTGATGGGAACTGACACGCTGGGCCCTTTGCCCAGCCTCACATTCCCTCAGGGCCTGTAACTGCCATGTGGGAGGTTCCCCATTATGTCCCATCAAGAATAGAGAAGGAGTGCTGTGTACCATGGCACACACTTGTAATCTCAGTAACTGGGGATGCTGAGGCAGGAGGATCTCACATTTGAGGCCAGAGACAGCCTTCACAACAAGTAAAAAGGGCTGGTGTAGCTCAGTGGTAGAACACTTGCCTAGCACACATGAGGCCTTGGTTTCAACTCCTTAATACTGAAAATAAATAAATAAATAAATAAATAAACGAATGAATAGAAAAAGAAGAAGAAGAAGAAGAAGAGGAGGAGGAGGAGGAGGAATAAAAGAATAGAGAGGGAAGGACAGTTCTTATGTTTCCTTGCCCAAGGAATTTGCAGTTCATAAAGGAAGGAACTGGGGTTGGGATTCAGTTCATTGGTAGAGCACCACTCTGCAGTCTCTAAGGTCCTAAGTTCAACTCCCAGCACTGAAAAAATGGGAGAAGGATGTGGTAATCCACTCCCAAGGCAATCCCAAAACAATCAGCCATTGAAAACCCTATGAGGGTCCCTGTGAGTTGGACATGACTCGATGGCACCTACCATCAACCAGCCAAGCAAAGGAAGGAACTAAAACTCCAAGTACAGAAATGTGGCTAAATGGGGATTCTGGTCTGTCTGTGGTAGGATCCTTTGGTTTCACATCTGCAGTCATTCTGAGGCTATGCTAACATCCCAGTTCAGCCCTGTAGCAACATGTAGCCTCCTACCACTTTTCTCAGGCTTTCCAAACCTTTCAGACTTTTCCCTCCTTGTTCCTCCATGTAGTTGAACCAACCTACAAACAGAGGGAGGAAGTGCATTTAACCCTTTGAGCCATTTTTGGACCCTAGCACAGTAGTTCCTAAGATTCCATGGGATAACTCACCACAATGCAAAACAGAACAGAGGATTCAGACCTAGAGTTAGTAGACCAAGATTTGAATCTCCAAGCTGTAACACTTTGTACTGTCTTTATCAATAAACCTCTTTGGACCTCAGTTTTCTCACTTAGAACTTAAGTTATATGACTTCACAAGGTCAGTGTAAGGATTGTCTCAGTGAAGAGGGTTTGGAAATTTTTTAAATACACAATAAATTTAAAGGCTCAAGAGATTAGTTCTTCCTATGATTAGTGGCAACCCAGGCACAGCAAGTTCTTTTTATGGTGGTGTTTGAGTTGGGTTTGTTCCACTTTCCATAAATCTGAACATGGATAAGTATCTTAGCCGTGGCTTTCCAAAAAGCAGAGCCTGAAGCTTATGTTCAGATACCATGTTAAGTATAGGGAGCAATGTCTCGGAGGGAAAGGAGAACCAGTATAAGGGTACATTTTCAAATTGGCCACTCTTAAGGGCTATTGGTGGCTCTGTTCCTTAGAACCAGCTAAGAAGCTCTTTAAAATGCTTCTTAGGATGAATAGTCATTTCTGGGGAAAAGAAGAGGTCTTTATCCACTAGCTCCCACCCCCACATTGGTCAAAGTTTTGCCCCAGGGAACATTAATTCCCTTCCATTGTCATGTTGCACATACATAGTCACTGAAGGCATTAACAGTGTGGCCCCAGATGTGATGGGCCTGAAGCAAAGGTCAATCAAGCTGAACTGCAGTAATGGCTGGAGCAAGAGACACGTAAATCAAGATCTGAAATAGTACAGTGGAAGTATCTAATATACCAATTTGGGCCAAGCCAGAGTCAGAAATGAGGCAGCCTAGAGAAAGGTTGACTGTGTTCTGCAGAGTCTGAGTCAGCCTTAGCTCTTCCTTTCTGGCCTTTCCAGTCTCCACTGGGCCCAGGGCCCAGCTCCATCCATCCTAAGCCATCCTGGTCCTACGGTGGGAGCAGCTGAACTCCTGAAGACATTGATTTCCTTAGAAACTGAATTCAGCCAGACAGTAAGAGCCCACCAGGCTTTAGACCATTCAATTTGGCTCCTGATGCTATAGGGAAAAGGAAGAAAGAAAGAAAAAGAAAGAGGGGGGGGAGGGGGAGGGTGGGAGGGAGGGAGGGAAGGAAAGAAAAAGAAAGAAAGAAAGAGAAAGAAAGAAAGCAAGAAAGAAAGAAAGAAAGAAAGAAAGAAAGAGGAGTGACATGCACTGAGGCCTCCCATGGACAGTGATGGAGCTGGCATTGGTACCTAGGGCACTTCCCACTGCACTCCTCTGCCCTTGAGACTACTGAGATTTCAGGATGCTGAGTACAGTCCCAGGTGGTCTGGGCTTAGACACCTGACAAGCTACAGAACCATTCATTTTGTCCCATTTTGTATCAGTAGGACAGTTAAGGCCAGGAATTAGGAGAGCATTCAGGCCCATTCCAGGGGATGTGCTTCCCCCTCACTGCTGGCCTTCAACTCACCGTGGTCCCTGAGCCAGATCAAGCTCCTACCCCAGTCAGGCAGGCAGGCAGACAGGAAGCTTCTGAGTTGGCAGTATTGCTGGCCTCATGCCAGTATATATCTCTACCTGCAGACGCAGCTTCCTGTGCTCAAGGGCACACTTCCTCTCATTCTGGGAAGCCACTTCCTGCCCCTCTGCAATCTTATTTTCTGTTGACACTTTCTTTTCTTATACACAAGACTCCACACAAAAGCCAGTGAAGGAACAAAATAGGGGGAATATAGGATTTACCCCCTCACATCTCTTGGAAGAGGGCAGGGAAGTTGGGGCTTTTCCACTTGTTGGCAAAGATGGTCTCAAATAGATCTGTGCCAGAGGCAGGCTCCCCTTCCCTCACCCCCGGATCTGGTGAGGAGTGACGCCATGAGAACTGGCACCTACCCAGGAGCATGATGTCACACCCGCACCAGCGTCTGCTCACTGGGCTCAGTGCCCAGCCTGGCAGTGGAGCATCACTGCCCAACAGCCCCTTGCCCTGTCCCGTCATGGCTCTAGGCATTATGTGTCTGCAGGCCTCTAGCCCCAGCTCCCAAGTCCAAGGAGAGGGGAGCCAGAGCACTGGTTGGCCAGATCCAGGCCAACCAAATATGCCCAGAAAATCTCCCAGAGGCTGGGGTGGTTTGTGTGTTTTGGCTCTGGGTTGGAGAAGGTAGGATGAGGAATCTGAATGTCTGAGTTCTTCTTGCACAAACGGTCATTTGGGCCAGAAATGTGTACCTTTCTCTTCATTGAACCATAGTCTTAGACCATCCTGGAGTTGCTGCAGGTCCAGGGTGCTTGATCATCTGTGAGCAGAGGGTGAATTTAAGGGTGCTGTTCTGTCTGAAATGAACAGCCCTGGCAAGGGCTATAGAGCTCCATCAAACCTACTCACCCCTGCTGCTGTCCTGGCACTTGGTAGTCCCTCAGGCTTGATGGAAATAGTCTGGGGCCTAGAATCCATCTTTCTCAATGGCTGAACGCTTCCAAAACCATGGGGTCAGGGACTTGGGTTTTCTTTTATTCTTTCTTTCTTTTTTCATTTTTCTTTTCTTTCTTTCTTTTTTTCTTT